>MJUU01040503.1:145092-158423 GCA_002080025.1 Modiolus philippinarum
TATAAGTTATTAACTTTTTACAAGTGCCTTACCAAGTAAAAACACTTTTCTTGTATACATAAAGCAATCATTGTTCATTACTTTACAAGTGATTTGGTGCAAATTTCCATAACTTTGACCTTCTGTCTTGAGGCTATCAAATTTTGTACAGCAAACAGACAATTTTTTAGGACAGTTCAATGATATAACTTCGCATAATTATAAAATCTGTTGAGAAGCATGAATAAATTAAAACTGGCTCACAGCTTTCAAAGTTTAGTCCCTTGAGATATTAAATATCAATTATCAATGAAACACAAGGCAAATCTAATGAAACTGATTTTGATTGCAGTCTTCCAAACATTATCTTTCAAATGAGACATCCTTTCGTAAAAATATGAGGATACAAATTTTGAAAGCTGGTGTTATTTATATCAAACATTTGAAATTTTTAACAAAAAATAGCCAATAGTACTTGTTCAAGTGATTTCAAAGAAAAGAAGCAAGTGGATATATTTCAGTTCATGGAATTTTACTTGTACAAGTTAAAATTATTCACTTACAACAGTTGGACCCCTGACTTTAGAGGGAAAAAGGACTACAGTCATTGGCCAAAAGAATTGGCACATAGCATTTTTAACTTATTTAACATTGATTAAAACAATATTTTTTTCAAAAAATTATAGAGGTCCATTCTTATCCCATCTGGATTGAAATTTCACAGATATACTCAGAATCTTTTGAAAAAGGATTATAATTTATTTTTTTCCAAGTGATTGGTTATGGTATATTTCTGTCTGTACTGCTCCCATGCTCTGTTAGACAGGGGTTTACTTTTTTACCTTTGTTTTCTGTAGGTTAGAGGAGTTGGAGCAGGTGGAATAGTTTCCAGCGCCTATTGTTTACTATACAAGTTATTTACTCTACGTCTGACGAGGAAACAGGTGAATGGATTGATAACACACTCAGATTCTCCATATATAAGAGGGCTGGGTTTTATGTACATAAGGTGAGTGTTTGATTATATATTCTGCGATTTTGTGGATTGTTTAGTAAGGGTTTAATGTTCAATGAGCAGTATGTCAGCTATATATGGATGGAAGGTATTCTGACCACCACGTAATACATAAATACTGATAAGATAAATCAAAGTTTGGTAGCATTTTCATAATAAACAATTTTATTATATTTGTACTTTTGTTTTTATGTATAAAGTATAGAAATGCACCTACTCAATAAAACATCATATTGCACAGTTGATCATGATAAATCATCATATTGCACACTAATGTTGATTGACGTTTACAGGCCACACCCCTTTTACACCTACAATAGATATACCACACCTCTTTTGTATCTCATAAGTGACTAAAGACATGTTAATCAAATATGATAAAACAACTATGGCACTTCTATCAGAGCGCAAAAGATAATATTGAAATCGGGGTAAACCCTCGTTCAATATTACTTTATTGCTCTGTTAAACCCCATATTGATCCAGTATAGAAGTGCCATAATTGTATGATATTCCTTATATATTTAGTGATCCACATGTATATTAGATGCATTACTTTAGCTAGATCTGAAAGAGAGAACTGAAGTGTCTTAAGGAATCTAATTTTCATTTCTTTTTCAAATATACAGTGAATTTTGACCATTTAGATTGAAGTACAATTTAAGAAATATAGTGAACATAGGTAAAGGTAAATTTTGTTTAACATTAGAAATTACAGGTATTCACCTGTAACAAACTAAATAACGTCAACAATGAACATAAGCCCTATACAAATTTTAAACAAACAGTCAGATTAATTATAGTTGGGATTTTAACCCAGTGTGGTGTTGGCCTTGTGATTGAAAGTCCGTAAGTCCACTTGGGCATCCTGCTTATAAATGTATGATAGGACTTTTCCATTATACTTGTACAATGTACATGGTTCTGAAGTACAAAGTATATCCTTAATGGCTCTTAGGGGTATATTTGCTGTGGAAAAAAATAGTAAATTCTCTCAATTTATTTCATTTCAGATATACACAAGATCCAAAGGAATTATGGGATTGGTTTGAGCCCTACTTGGATGATGAGGAGGTAAGTTCAAAAACCAAAAAGTCAAGTAAAATCAAGATGGTCCTGCAGTTTGTATATGAAAATATTTAGAGATGTAAAAATAAAACATTTTTTTTGTAATCTTAACTTTGATGAAAAATATTAAAATGAAATATAGTTTAATGCAATAAAGATTTAAATTTAACTCTACTTTTCATAACTGCAGGCTTTTTTTTGTCATACTTCAAAAAATTTAAAATCTATTAAGAGATTGACAGGCAGAGAATCATCAAATATAAGTGGTGAGTATATGTAGAGTTTAAGTTTTTTAATTTTTATATAATTTCAAAGGGAAATGGGAGGGGGGTCACCAGTCAACTGGTGCTTATTGTTTGATAAGAATCTTGCTTTTCTACAAATGCCACTTGCTCATTTGGATTATATATAAGTCTGGGTCTGAGTCCTTAACTTTGAAGAAACAGATTTAAGGAAGCATGGATTTGCCAATTTTTCACATTAAGTTGAATTTTCAAAAAATTGTCGAAAAATCTGTATATTTGAATTTTGTGTCGACTGAATATTTAGAAAAGTAAACCTTATTTGAGTGTGGCTAATTAGTAATGTAATATAATCAGAATATTTTTATGAAAATTGATGAAAGATGTAAACTGGTTTGGGCAAAACTATTTTAAATATTTTTTAATAAAACTTGAAGCCCAATTCTATCGGGGTGGAAATTAAATTTTAACTTAAAATCGTAAATAAAAAGAATACTTAAGCTTCACATAGTATTACACATATGATTTACATATCATTGCTTGTAATTAGGAAAAGAAATCACTTACAAATAAATTTTTTTCCTTAAGTATTCCAATTTTGAGATATTTTATGATTTTATACTTAACTTAAATTCATTAATCTTCAATAATCATAATTGCAAATTGGGGAATTATGATGAACTAATTGTATTAATTTTAACAAGTACCTGTTTTCTTTTGTAGAGAGTGTAATATAGTGTGTTTTCAGGGGAGTTGCTCTAGTTGCCAACATGTGGTCCACCATTGAATGGCAGAGACAAAGGCACCTCTACAAGAGGTTATAATATGACCCCAAAATGTTTATTTATAGTATTTTATGCATATATATATATATTTCTTGTTCAATGTGTTATTATCATGATCATTAATGAAGTGGTATCTAGTAAATACATAAATACAAATTCAAATCTACATTTGTATTACAAAATACTTAAGTTCTGCATATGGCCATTTCCATAACTTATGTGTGTCCAGTGCAAGATAAAATCAAAATATATGGAAGTCCATACACCAAAAATTTGTGAAATCTGATAGAGCACAAATAATCAAAACCAAAACATCTAAGGACAGCTATGCAAGAGGGAGATGCTCCTTAATTTAAGAAATTTTCTAACAGTTTCAAGATAAAAAATGGTTTTTGGGTCAGCTTTGAAGTACTGATTACTAGGTTTGTGAATATCCTCGGTGACTAACACAGTCACCAGCAGAGGCGTTGGCCTAGTGGTAATAAACAACCAAAGATACTGTAAGTGGCCATTTCAACAGCTTATGTTTCTTCCTAAGTATGTAGAAGACCATAAACAAAAGAAAATTTGTAAAATCTGATAACGGCATACAAAGAGTAATACATGTGTATAATATTTGCTGTATCCATTATCATTTAAAAAGGATTCAAACATTGCAATCAAATATGACAGATTTTAATTCTTTATTGATAAAAATATAAGTTGCACATTGCATTAACTTATCTTTCCATAAAAATATAACAGTATGTTAACAATGAAAATAAGAGTTTAATATCATGTAATTATTCTTAATTTGATAGATAATTATATGATTTAACATCCAGTGCTTAGTGCACTTAGTTGTAAATTTGAATTTTTAATATTGTAAACGTCAAGGGGTGTATTCAAATATGGTTCAGAATGTAAATGGACAAAAAATCATACATATATATATACCTCTTAAGGAGAAGTGAGTGTTGTTCAGGAAATGATTATATTGGATGGACAATAAACCATGACAGATTTGCACAGTGTCAGTGATAAATTAATCACTTTAATGTTTAATACATGCACAATGGATATAAAAATACTGCTATCTTTTTTGTTCGTAAAAAATATTAAAAACTAGTTTCATATCTAAATATAAATAAAAAAGAGGAAATGTCCAGTGAGACCACAAAACTTCACCATGCTCGAGGATGTTCAAACTTTACTTCCGTTAACAAGCACCAACTAAGCTCTAAATTTATGATATTTTTGATTCTGTGGTTAAAATATAAAAATATTTCAAATTGTATGTTTCAAATACATTTAATAAATAAACATATAAATAACACATGTGTAAAAACCACCGGTGACTAGAGCAAATCCAAGGTATAAATAACATGTATACGACAATACTTATCTTCTACTTGTCTTTTTCAGGAAGTTGATGTAAAGGCAGGAGGTGGTCACAAAATGTTAATTGGTCAAATGGTGAGACAATGGCTAGTCAAGTTAGAATGGTATAGTACTCTATTTCCAAGAATACCCGTCCCAGTTCAAAAAATGATCATGGAGAAGTTGAAGGAGAATCCAGCTAAAATAGGTAATGATGAAGATGGAGGCTCAAATTTTAGAAAAGGAGGATCTCCACGACATATACCAGATGGAGAACTGTCATTTGGAGAAGCAGAAAAACATTCACAAAGACGTCCAAGGTATTAACACTTTATTTTAGCTGTACCCTTTTGATAAATATGATTAAATCACCTAATACATTTTATTGTATGTGAACCATGTCAATATTCATTAAGTTACTGTGAGTAGTAAAACAAAGGCCATCAACTGATGTGATCAGACAGTTGGTGTTTTATGAGTTTGGAGTTAACAATGGTTACATCGCAGAAAACTTTGCAAAATTGATACAGTAGAACTTTGATGGCTCAAACTCCGAAGGGACAGATGTAAACAGTTGAAGGTAGACATGTCTTTTAGAGAACGAGGTTAAACTCTGATTTAACTTTATTAAGGTACAACAAAAAGACATGTATGGTGTTAGAGCTATTGCAGTTATAGCCATAAAAGTTCAGTTGTACTAATTTTTAGTTCGACGAAGTTGAGGGGGACTATTGGAGTACCCCCGGTGTCCTCGTCCGCGTCCGCATTTGGGTATATATCTTAGTAACTATGCAGTGTAGGGTCATCAAACTTTGAATGCAGGTGCATCTTGGGTTAACTCACAGCCTCCAAGAAAATTAGGTCTCTCTTACCTATATTTTCCGCTTGAGTGGCTTGCATTCAAATTTGCATTTTAGTTCATATCTCAGTTAATATGCATAGTACAATAATCTAACTGTGCATGTGCATGCATCTCTGGTGGTAGGTCAGCATCCAGGCAAAATTGGGTTGCTGCGACAAAGTGCCACAACGAGACGAACTTTGTAATCTTTGATTACCTATGTTTTTGTGTACTTGACACTATATTATACAAAGCATCCCTCTTCAGGAAGAGTTTCAGAAAAATTTCATTGATAAGACCTATCTCCTTCATTGAAACTTCCAGTGGTTGTAATCATTTGTTGAATACATACCAAATATGGGTTTTAAGACAGATTGCTGATAAAATTTGTATAAGATGGCAATGTGAAAGAGAAAAAAGGATGGGTTTAATAGGCAGAACATTTAATGCAACCATTTGATTAAAGTAAGAAAAATTGGAACAGTTAAAGTACCAAGACAAAACAAACACAGTTTTTGCAGTAAAATAATATGTCTTTAGTCAATTTATTGTTTTGATTAGTTATTTAATTAGTTTTCTAAGTTGTTGCACACAGTTATTCTATGTCTGCATTTAAGTAAATCTAATTGGTTGTAATTGAAAATGTATTTTTTAGAAAAATACTGATATCACTATGCAACAAGTTTTCATCAATTTTGCAAAATTCACATTTTCATTTATTTGTATTATTTTCAGCCCACCACCCCCAAGAAGAGGATCACCACCGATTAAGCGTCCATCAAAAGCCAAGTCTAGATCTAGATCAAGGTCACGGTCTAGATCACCAAGGCATAGACCTCCTAGGCGATCACCACCTAGAAGGCCAGCATACCACAGACGTTCACCTCCGAGAATATATAGACCTAGGTCACCTCCGAGGCATCATAGTAGCCAGGTGGATGATTTTGCAAGAGAATTAGAAAGAGAGAGAGCAAGGCAGAGACGTGAAAAAGAACGTGAACTGAGACGATCAAGATCTCGTTCACCAAAGAGACGATCAAGATCTCGTTCACCAAGGCGACGTTCAAAATCTCGTTCACCTAAGAGACGATCAAGATCTCGCTCAAGAAGCAGAGATAGGAAAAGACGAAGATCTAGATCACGTGATAGAAAACATTCACATAAACATTCAAGACATTCACCAGAAAGGAAGAAGACATAATAGATCTACATTTATTTTCATTAATCCTTAAAAAGTGGGCTTTTTCTACACACGGTCATAGAACTAGAGTCGTCATGGTAACCTTGGTCCCGATCTATTATCATTATGTGATGTTACTAGATTTTAACAGGACTGAATTTTCTGTTGTCAGAAGACCTAAAACTGGGATTCAAGTTTTAAAACCTGTAAATTTTAGTATGTGTTTAATTTTAAATGGTCTTAGAAAAAATGAAAACAATAAGAGATTAGTTTTTAAGATGGTTGGAGATGTAGAATGTGATTATATTCCATGTAGTAATTGACTTTACATCAGCAGAAAAAATCATTTCAAAGGGCTGTTCCAGAAAAGAAGACCTTGGCTCTGGCATGTACATTTTGTATTTTGGGAAAGCTATTGTCTGTCAGCCTAGTGTAGGTATTGTTGAAACTATAACCCTGTTTCTACAAAAGAGATCTTAAGTGCTATTGTTTTCATATTTGGTGTGTTGCTGCATTATATAGATAATTTCGGAAGGTACCATATGTGCAGACATTTTGACATGAGGGTTTCCTGAAGGGCAGCTAATATAATATTGCTTTCCAGGGTAGTTATTTAGTGTTATGTGACTTTCGTAAGTTGAGAGCTTTCAGTGGGTACTTTGTTTATAGACATATTGACCTTGACATGAGTGCAGTGTTATAAAAACATTATCTTGGTCTTTGAGAATTATGTTTCTAGGGTTAGGTATTTTATATTTACTTGCTAAGAACTTTTCCATTAAAATGCATGTACCAGGGTCAGAAGGTAAATTTCTACTACCCTCACAACCAAGGGTAAATGACTAATTATGAGTATAGCAATAAGATTCAAAATCGACAAGAACCAACAAGAATTTTCATTTTCTGCCTTCTGACCCTGGTACCTCTTTTTTTAATGGATAGCCCTAATGAAAAGTGATTCAGAATTACAGACAATGTTAATTGGCCTTAGAGCAAGATTTTTAAACCTTAATACCTATCTGCACATTTTCATTTCTAAGGAAGGATATTTCTTATTTAGTATGTTAATTTATTTTGGTGCATTTATTTGAATTTTTTAGTGATTTTGAATATTTAGAAATTTTCATCAGCAAGTTTAATGTGGAATTAAAAGTCATTCTTTCATCTGGAAAGGTATTTGTTGTTTGACAGTTCTTGTATGTTATTGCTATCTCCATTACACATCAAATATTATANAGATTACACCTCAATCCAAGTGAAAAAGCGGGAAAATTTGAACGCGGATTTTGTTACCGTTGTATTTATTTTTTGGGGACAATAAATACAGGCCAGCGGCCAGGTTTTTGCCCATGCGGCGGTATCTGAGAACCAGATAATTAATTTTACATGGCCTAAATTTTAAAATTTTAATTTCGAGGCTTGCCGAGCATTTTAAAATTTTCAAATTTAACTATCGAGAGTGGATGAAATATGGTAATAATCGGGATAAATTGGTGTAGTCTTTTTCTGTAATGATGAACACTGAGAATTGTATTCCGAATAGATTTGGCGGGAAATAGCATGGGGCTTTATTCAACATACGTTAAATAAAGAAAATTTATCTAACGGGTCAAAACCAGTTTAAACTTGACATATCATTAGAGATAAATAGATATAAAATGCCTTCCAAGAGGTCTACAGGTTTTTATCTGGAACAGCCCCAAGTACAACAAAAGTCCCCAATCAATTTACTTACAAATTTGTTGACCCCAAAAATCATGAGTATATTTCTATTTCACAGTAAATATAGTTTCTACAATGAGAACTAAGTTGATTATGAAATTTCTCACATGGAGTTGAATAAATTTTGCAAATGTTTGCAAACAACGCTTACTGAGTTTTTAAACGATTGAAGATTTATTTAACAAGATGTAAGAAATTTTATAATTAACGTGTTTAAGTTGTAGAAAATGTTTCTCTAATGACATAATGTAAAACATTGAGAATTATGTTCCAAATAGATTTGGTGGGAAATTTCACATGAGTTGTTCTCGCTCTAGAGATGAGAAATATTTCTGTCACATTGGTCAGGCGTTGGTCAAATTTGCTAGAAATTAGATAACATATATCCTTCAATGCATTTTGATGAAAATTATATATTTTGTCTGATTGTAATACTTAGGTTAACCTTTACTGAAGCAATATGGTTAGGGAATAACTTCAGTTTTAGAAATACATACATGAGACAAAAATCAGAGTGTTTATGGTACAGTAGTTTGTTTTTGGCAAAGTTACTTCTACAATTAAACCAAATTGTCTATGCAGCTTTAAAATGGTGTTGTATACAATGCAAGTAATTTTAACTATATATCGGGTGACTACTGTCTGTATTCTAATCTACGGTAGAACTTTGATTCCTGGAACTGCAAAAACTCGAACACCATGGATGCCTCAATCCCTTTCCTAGTCAAATTTCCTGTTCAAATTTAAACATAGTTCCACCTGGATATCTCGAACACCCTTTTAGCTTGGACTATTTTCATCAGTTTCTTGGGTGTTCGAACTGTATTTCACAAAATTTTTTGTCAAGTATTTATTGGCTTCAGTCAGAGTGGGAATGATTTGATGATGTTTACTCTGGAGCATGGAAATGATCAATGTTTTATTTAAGGGCTTTGCAGGTCTATTCTACATCTTTTTACAGGTACTTTTATGTTTGTTGGTCAATTTTTTGGCCGACATCAGAAAGAATAATTTTAGTGGAAGCTTAGAAATGATCCGTTGTTTGAAATACGGTAACTTGTTATAAACAAAGAAAGGATAGGGAGTAAATGCACAAGAGGCAAAGTGTGTACAAAAACATTGTAAACCAAGCAATGCAACAATACTTTTATTGTTGTATTTCATCTTGAAATCACCATGAGACCTTCAATAATGAGCTCTGCTTATACATGTTTATTCATTCAATAATCATACTGTATATCGGGTTATTTTCGCGTTGGGTTTTGTTCGCGATTTTGGTGTAAAACAGGCCAGTGAAAAATTCGCTAAGTTTTTAATTCGAGTTTTTATATTCAATCTAATGCATCTGAATGGGCAGTGAAATTAACGTGGAGGCTAAAATTCGTGCATGTTTGCCTACCGCAAACATAGCAAAAATTAGACACACACGAAAAAATCCTGATATACGGTAATATGCAAATGTGAATAATCAGGTGAAAATTTGTGATAATCATGTTTTTCTCCAGTCTATCACTGCTAGGTGATGTTTTGACAGCTCAATTAAAATTTTCTATAAATTTTTGTTAAGGGGGTTTGCTACTCTATTTGAAAATAAATAGGATTTCAAATAAATGTGCTTTTTTGTTAGGAAACTAAAAAAGAAGTAATTTAAGTGAAAAAAATTGATAGGTTGATGATCTCATTTTTGAGATTTAAGTGATTGAAAATTTGGCGGGAAACTGAACTCCTCCGATTTTTCATAGGATTAACATTAGCAAAGTTTGATCACAAATGAGTGTGACAGAATAAATAAAATTTAATGAAATTTTTACAGAATGCTTATAAAGATGAATAAAATGAAATTATGGGAATAAATAAGGGGGTCCATGGGCAAAAAATTATAATGCTTTTAAATGGATAAAACCAGAGAATCCCGAAAATCTGACAGAAATCCCAAAACATGAGGAGCAAACCTCCTTAAGTCATGTTCAAGCCATGAAATCTAAAATTGACAATATTATGATGACTCACATGTCAATTTGTCAGAAAACATTTACAAAATGATTCTCTGAATTCTTTTGAACAGAATAGTTATCTATTAACTAATGTACATGTACTACAGTTTCCTGAGCTAGTCATATTTACATGTATGCAAACTTAAGGTAGTACGGGAGTTTAAAATTGTGCACCATTCTTGCACATGTGACAAAAAAATGGAATTTCCAATGGGAACATTGCTGAAACCATTTCCAATGTCTTGTAATAGTTAAGTTTGATGAAATATGCCACTTTTATTGCATGACCATGCATTTTCAGCTAACTTGAGTTTAATTAAGGGGAGATAATTTGTATAGAAATAATAGGGGAAATGTGTTTTTTGCGATTTATTCAAAAATATGTTCGGTGACCCCTAATTTTTTTCATGGATATTGAAGGACAGTATATTAGCTATTAATTTACTAATTTTTCAAAAATTCTATCTGATGTAACTAAAATAATTTCAAATTTTGTTAGAATTCACTAATTTTCCCTATTATTTCAACCAAAATAGCAGATTTTTACATTTCATATTTCATTCTTATATGGACGGTGATCCCTTATTTTTATTTTATTTTTCGTATAATCTTATAAAAAACAAAGGTAAATCATGAAAATATCAGAAAATTCTATCTGACAAAATTTTAGACGCCCGTACCACCTTAATATACAACATTAACATTTGTTTTAAAGTTTTGACTAAGTGTTTTGTCAGACTGGTTAGAAATGTAACAACATTACTGGAAAGCTATTGTTCAGAATGCTTTACATTGGTTAAGTCATCTTTATATGAAAAATATGCTCTTTGGCAATGCAGTTAAATAGAATGGAAGTTGAGTTTCTAATTCAGTCAATCAACCATTTGAAAAAAAACTAAGAAATTGTGGGTAATATGATAGTGTTATAATAATAATGTACAAAGAATTGATTTTCACCTTCATTTAAATACATGTACTGTCAGAGGCAATCAAAATGTTTGAGTGTATATCTACCAACAATGCTGTTAGTTCCTGAAAGGATCAGCTAAGGATTTCAGTGTATTTTTAGTTCATTTCAGTTTCTATGCAGGGTAGTATCATCAAACCTTGCAAAGAGGTGATCTGGGTTTTTTTCTTCGTTTCTAAGAAAATTTGGTCTCATTGACCTACATTTTCCACTTCATAGACTTACTGCAGGCAAATGGGTCTCTTTCATCAATATTTTTTGCTTGATTGACTATCTTGGTCACTGGACATTGTAGGTTGATAAAACCTTTCATTTGCATTCATGTCTACTGGTGGATCCATTCATCCAAGGTTTGGTCACTTTAACCGACATGCTTTGCTTGATAGGCTTACATTCAAGTTCTCTGACGAGTTCAGATTTCATATCCCCGTACATAGGGTCTGTAAGTCTCGTCATGTGACCCACGAGAATCCAGGATAAATAGGGAATTCGAAAACGTTTCTCGCCAAAAAATGACATCAGAGGATTGTGACATTCAAATTTTTGTTTAAAATGTAACTTCCGGGTACAATTTTTGATCCCGGAAGTTCCATAATTGTACGAGACTTACAGGGCCCTATTGTTATCATCAAATCTTGCAAGTGCCTTTAAATGTTATGGTACCTCAGCATCGAGGCAAAAAAAGTTGACCTACATTTTCGGCTTAATATACGAATGCATTCAAGTTGTTGAACAAATTCAGATTTCAGTTATTTTATGTGGTAGGTCAATCTAAGCTTGTTTGTGCATGCAACTAGGATATTTAGCAAAGGTAGGTTACTGTGACCATGCGCCGTAAATACATGAACTTTGTTATTGCTGAAAACCAACGCTTAATGTGGGTCATCTTGTCAATTTATTTGCAGCAGTCAATGCTTTCAGCAAAAAAAAAATAAGATTTTGAAAAAGTATTTACAATGACAAGGTCGAGGATATTTGACTATACTTGATTTGATGTCCAACATTGATGTAAAACTGACAAGAGTGAGAGTTTTTTTAATAATAAAGGACACAAGAACATTGCCTTATCCTATTATTTGGATATTTTTACAGTGGAGTTGTCTATTCCTACACTTGGTTTTTCCGATAATTGTCCAACATAATTTTAGAGTCCAAAAGAAAGCTTTTTAAGATTTTTTTTCACTTGAGTTTTCTAACATCCTGTGTAATCTGGCATATTTTTGTGTTTCCATACTGTATTAGATAAGACAGGTTCCCTGTATTTGTAACATAATATCTGGGATTTTCAGTGAGAAAACTTATTAATTTACAAATATAAATTTAGTGTATAAATTACAAAGAATTTTGTTGAACTTGCAAGATGATTGTTTTTAGTATGATCAAACAGTGGTGAAAAATCTCATGTCAACCTAATGATATTATTTTGGGATTTCTAGATTGCAGTTCACCAAACTATCAAACTGTAGCTTTTTTTGGACCTTTGTTTATGTTTTTGTGAATCACATTTGTCTGCTCAAAACATGAAACAAAAACATCAAAGTTACAATTATGCAGCTACATTTTAACATTCTTTTGTATTTTTAATGTTTGTAAATTTATTTCATAATATGTCATTTTAAATGCAAAATCATATTTCATTTCTGAAATCGGTACTCCATTTTATTTTTTATTCTTTGAACAATCAGGTTTATATTTTGTTAATCATCATGTATGTCCTGCATATTTTATAAAATAAATGTTGAATATTGATCTATTCCGCATTTTTAGCTCACCTGGCTATACTAGGGTGAGCTTTTGCCATCACTTGGCGTCCGTCGTCTGTCCGTCTGGCGTAAACTTTTCATTCAAAGATCTTCTCCTCTGAAACCACTAGGGGAACATAGTTTTAACATTGGACCCTATAGGTAAACACATTCAAAGATCTTCTTCTCAGAAACTACCAGTCCAATTATAAACAAACTTAGTCACAATGGTCCTCAGATGGTCCCTTCCAAAAAAGGTATCTGGCAGGTCCGAACTTATCGGAGATGGCCGCCAGCAGGGAACATAGTTTTAACATTGGACTCTATAAAAAAGACATTCAAAGATATTCTTCTCAAAACTACCAGTCCAATTATAACCAAACTTAATCACAATAATCCTTAGATCGTCTCGTCGATAAAAGGTATCCAGCAGGTCC
>MJUU01040503.1:188894-213183 GCA_002080025.1 Modiolus philippinarum
TCTCTCTCTCTCTCTCTCTCTATATATATATATATATATGATGTTTGCTCTTTGTCATGTCATTTGTTATTGTAGGGAGAGGGCGTACATTAAGTTGTAATAACTTGTGCCCAATCCCATTGCTTTAATTTATGCAATAAAATATTATTAGATTAGAACAACTCAAAGCCACCATAAGATCTTCAATGAACGGTGAGAAAACCCCACACCCAACGGTAGGTCGGAGTCGGTCCCTGAATAGAGTAATCAAGTTCAGCGAAATAAACATCATCCTAGACTTCATAGACATAAAGTAAACTAACTAGACAAAAGACAAGACACACAAAGGCTTAATAAATTTCCTGACTTAGGACAGGCGCAAACCTGCTGCGGCGCGGTTAAACTAGTTTTATTGGGCCCAAACCTTCCCCCTACAGCCAATGTGATAAATCAAAAAACAATCGTAACAACAGTAAAATTCAGTTGGCAACAGGACTGAGTCAATTGTGAAAAATGGAACTGAAAGAACTAAATATACGGACATAAACATGAAATCACAGGAGACTGCTAGCAGTTAACTGACATGCCAGCTCCAGACCCATTACCAACTGACAAAGTAAGTTATGTACCCCCAGTATACAGCTTCCACCAAGATCCCTTCCTGTGAGGAGTTTAGGATGATTTCATGCATATACCGGAATACATAACCCGTGTCCTTGCAATACAGATTTTAGAAATTTATGATGTGTTTAGTTAAAATGCAAAGACCCTATCAAAAAATCAATGTTAATACCAAAAGAAGGCCATACGTAATGACTTGACGACAATACCGTAATTATAACCCTTATGAATTAGACGATTTAAAGGTTTTATAAGTTTGTTGGGCGAGTTTAAGTATTTTTTAATCTTATGTATAACATTACCGTAAAATAAGGGATGTGAAATACCAGCCTTGATTAGATGTTTACAGGTTGCATTGTATTTATGAACTAAGTCTTTATATGGATGATAAAATTTAGTAAAGGTTTTAACTAGTTTGTGATAACGAAAACCCTGATGTAATAGTTTTTCAGTTATGAAAAGATTCCGTTCATTAAAATCGCAAACGTTTTACATACTCGAGCAAATCGAACAAGTTGAGATGTGTAAACACCATATGATGGCGCTAATGGAACATCACCATCTGTCATGAAATGGATAATTAACTATGGGAAAAGAAATATCGTCCCTTTTATCATAAATTTTAGTATTTAATTTACCATTCATTATATCAAAATTGATGTCTAAGAACGGACAATGATGATTATCAGAATTGGCTTTATTCAAAGTAAGTTCTTAAGGGTAGATGTCCTTATAATACGTATTGAAGTCGTCATTATTTAAAGTTAAAATATCATCCAAATATCGGAAAGTGTTGTTAAACTTTTCAATTAAATGCTGTTTAGATGGGTCTTTGCTGATGTTGGTCATAAACTGAGATTCGTAGCAGTACAAAAAGAGGTCCGCTATAAGTGGTGCACAATTGGTACCTATAGGAATTCCTATGACCTGGCGTTAAATACAGTTACCGAAACGAATGAATATATTGTCAAGTAAAAATTCAAGTGCTGAAATCATATCAAAACTAGTCCAATTAGTTGAATTCTTTTGTTTTGTATTACTAAAATGTGTTTTAAAGGAATTAGAACATATATATTCACAACCGGATTTTTTGAATGCCCATTGAATAAGACGTCTGAATTTTTGTTGGTTGCTCTTTCTTAGTACCACTATCTAATATTTTCCAGTAGTCTTTCGGGTTATGGGATTTCATGTTTTTCAGCTTGTTTCTCATACTTTTCCGATACTTCTTAATACTAATATTCATAACTTTTTGTATGCCTTTTCATTCTTCTTTCTATTTTCTAAATTTCTTACGTTTTTATTTCTTTTATATAACCGTTTGTCTCTTCTAAATGTTTTTCTAGCACTAGCGCATTCACCATTAAACCATGGTTTTTTTATTGTTAATTTCATTTACCCTTGTATATCCATTACCAGAAAATAACCCTAATATTTCTTTTGCTGAATCTATAAATAATTCACCAATTTTATCTACAATACTATTCATATCATTTTGGTTACAATTCTGATTAGTAACGTGTTCAATAATATTTTCTATTTCTATAATTTTTTCTGCGTTTAAATTTAACTTAAACATATCTTATTTGTCCTTCTCCCATTTTTAAAATTTTTTCTGTTACCTTAACTTCGCTCTTTTGTACCTCTTGTTTCTCAGTTTTACATGTATTTATAATAAGTTCAACAGGGCAATATATATCTGAAAATAAATGACAAAAATCCAACACATCAGTATTATTTACAATATTTAAAAAATCAACCAATAAAATAATCTACAACAGCTGCATTTCTACAACAAAGTCACGGTCTACTCCTGTCCTACTATTAAAATCTCCCAAAAGACAAATATTCTTATAATTAACAGAAAAATTAACAAATTCTTATGGTGGCATAGTTCTGCCCCCTACTTGTCAGATAATTAAGAAGACTTGTCAGATATTTATGTCAACATGTCAGATATTTATGTTTACTTGTCAGATAATTATGTTCACTTGTCAGATAAAAAATCATTTTAATATATTGTCCAACGCCAAGGTCTGCCATCCAAAAGTCAACATAAATATCTAACAAGACTACATAATCATCTGACAAGTCGACATAGATATCTGACAAGTCGACATAAGTATCTGACAAGTCCACATAATTATCTGACACGTCCACATAATTATCTGACAAGTCGACATAAATATCTCACAAGTCCACATGTCGACTTGCTAGATAATTATGCCGACTTGTCTGATAATTATGTCGACTTGTCAGATAATTATGTGGACTTGTCAGATATTTATGCCGACTTGTCAGATATTTATGTTGACTTTTGGATGGCAGACATTGGCATTAGATGGTTAATAGACCACATAATAAAATATTTTTTTATCTGACAAGTGAACATAATTATCTGACAAGTCAACATAAATATCTGACATGTTGACATAAATATCTGACAAGTCTACTTAATTATCTGACAAGTAGGGGGCAGAACTATGCCACCATAAATTCTTCATCGATTTCACGAAAACAATCTAAAGAACTATATTTTGAGTATTCGGGGGGTAAATATACAGACCCAAATAGCAAATTATGATCAATATTTGTGAGGTCATTTGATACTTTAAACAATTGTATATATTGACTATCTGTTTTAACACTTATGAATTTCTTTATAACATAAAACTAAACCACCAGATTTTCTAGTTTTCATTCTAAACCTATTTTTCATTTCAAAAACATATCCGGGTAAACAAAGTTCATCTAAATCGTCAGTTTTACTTTCTTGAAAACATTTAATATCATATTAAGTAATAAGTTGTATAAACTCTGGATATTGAAGCCTTATCTTTAAACCACAAACATTCAGGCAAAGTACTTTTAAACAATTATTTACATCTGACGTATTGTTACAGTATGTCCTCCGGGTACTTGGTCTCAGATTGTTTTTTTTTTTTTTTTTTTTTTTTTTTTTTTTGGGGGGGNTTCGGTTTCGTCCACGTACCGTTGCCCACCAATGAAAAGTTTGTCACGAATCAACGAGACCTTGTGTCCTTTACTTCTTGCATGTTTCATCACTGGATAAAGTTTCCTTCTGCGATCTTCTATTTCTTGCGGAAATTGTTGGTTTATTCCATATTTTTTTCCTTTTAACTTCGGCCCAGCATCAAGTACCAGCTTTAAGTCTTTGAAGTAAATAAAACGAGCTACAATCGGTCTTACTTTGTCCCTTCTTTCATCCTTTGAACCAAACCTATGGACATTTCCCAATTTGATTTTTTCTTCTAACTCACGAGGAATAAGTTATTCTTCTCTCATAAATTTTCGAACTTTTGCCTCGGTGTTTTCTTGTTGTAATTCAGGGATGCCACTAAAGATCAGATTATATTTCATTGATCTTGCCTGTAAATCAAGAACTTTTTCTAACAGTTCATCTATTTCTGTGCCAAAATCAATACGGTCAGTTTCCAATTCGTCACAAGTATCTTTCAGGTTTCTTATTTCTTTTTTCGGCATTTTGTATCTTAGAAACAATGTTACTAAACGAGGAGCTGTTTTTTTTCTTGAAAACTTCTTCAAGCATGAAAGAATTATGTGGTGGAATAAGAGTGTTGATGGCATCTTTAAACTGTTTCGAATTGTCTCTGTGAATTGCTTTGAATCAGAATGTTAGTTTTATCTTTCAAGAATGTGGAATGTCGATGGTATTACAAATTGTTGGGAAATAGAATGTTAATGGTAACTACGGATTGTTTGGAATTATTTTGATAATACATGTATTTATGAATTGATTAGAAAGTATCTATGAATAGGGTTGAATTATAATGTTGACGGCATCTATGAATTGTTTAAACGTGGAATTTTGGTGGTATTTATATATGAATATGTTGATTTCTTTATAAAAATGTAATGAATATAGAAAAATTTAAGTACAGAAAAAACATAACTAGCCGTTATAAATGTGTACCATGATTATTTAATATTGCGATGCTTTTTCAAGTTTACCTGGGAATTTTAGCAATGCTGTCAACTTTGGTAATTAGCAAATTTCTACAGTATAATAAGATACTGTCAAATACACACTCTCGATTTTATAGATAAACAATTAAACGAATTATGCATTGCTGACAATTATATCTCATCAAAATCAGACTTATCCCTACTGCAGGCGTTAAAATTTTCTCCTGCATTTTTTTATAGCATCTATATTTTATGTACATTTATATGCAACAACAAACAAAAACTCGGGAATTTTTCTTAACTTGTGGGTTTGGGGTAGGGATGTCAGTTTTGGCTACCAGTGTATAGTTTACAATACATCATAGTCAAAAGTAAGCTTTCATATTATACCTCAGTTTCCATATTTAGATATATCGGCAGCACAATGAAATGATTTTTGTGGTAACAAAAACATAATTCTAACCATGAGAAATCACCATTGTATGAAAAACTGTTAAAAAAATCAAAAATATACATGTGTTGGTATAAGCAATAACTCGTGTTCGCCTCATTTCTTGGCCCTGTTCTTCAAAATGAATTATGTTAAAACGGGCATAAAATGAACGCGATGATGGAATGGATCTCATTTTTAAAACAATCGAAATTTAATTTCGGTATAGTATAGAAAACTTATGTTTTATTCTCGTTTTTGATAGCGTTCAAGATTTGGCACGATTTCTACAGGTAATATCTTTGACCCGCCATAAGGTCTACCTTCTATCGTCATTTCCACCTTCTTCTCCGTATTTTAGATCGGTAGTCCCCTAGTCGAAGGCCATACGGTCGACACGTTGGGCAGTCATCCCTTCTTTCCATTTTTTTCATTTTTAGATATTTTATGAAAGGATATGGAGTAAATGTACATGAGACATTTTTTTAATTGTATATTTTTGTGTTTTTTTTTACTTTTTTAACCGTTGCCAACTATACCATTTTTAGCCCACCTGGCCTAAAAGGCCATAGAAGCTTTTGCCATCACTATGCGTTCGTCGTCACTCGTCTGTCGTCTGTCTGTCTGTCCGTCAACAATTTCAAAAATCTTCTCCTCTGAAACCGTTGTTGGGCCAAATGTGACCAAACTTGACTTGAATCATCACCAGGTTATGGCTTCTCAAAATTATTGTGTTAAACATGGCAACAATTGATAAAAATAGAACATGGGGTAAATTGCAGTTTTTTGCTAATAACTCAAAAATCACTACAGATATCAATCTGAAAACCGATCTCGGAGTTATAGCCCCTTTCCCGCAAAATTTTCAAAATGTTTACATTTTTTATTTTTTATTTCAAAAAGTGTAACAGATAGAGGTCAAATATAAATTGCAAAAAATGTTCAGCATATCAAGATCTACCCAGCCTGATATTTTGAAGAAAATCCATAAATCCTTGTAGGAGTTATTGCCCTTTTTTACCGATTTTTTAAAATAATTTTTCGTATTTTTCGTCTTATTCCAAAACTTTAGAAGATAAAGGTTAAGTGTAAAATGAAATGTTTGCCATACTGTGGTGACTTCAAAACTGATTGTGAAGATAGTTCGTTGATGGCTCCAAAAATGCGGGAAAATTCAACATTGTCCGATTTCAATGAATTTTGGTTTCCAAATAGATATTGATGTTCGACTTCCGATACCGGTGTAGAAAATTGTTCGTTGACCGCAATTTTTATAATGGCTGCCAAAAAAAGGCGGGAAAATTCAACATTGTCCGATTTCAATAAAATTTGGTTTCCAAATAGGTATTGATGTCGCAACTTCTAAAGTGATGATAAAAATTATTCGTAGACCGCCATTTTCAAATAACTAAATACCGAAGCTACTGTGAAATTATTCGTTGACTGCCATTAATATTAGACATGTTAATAATTATCATCGTAATATTAACAAATGCATATTTATCAATTTGCAGAAACCTCGCCATGGTTGCACTTGAGTGCACAAGTCATTAAAATTTGTTGATTTTTACACATGAGATTGTATATATTGTCATTTTGAATTGTATTCTGTTTTACTTTGTTTGTTTGTATGTGTTTTTTGTATCATGCCCCTCGTGGGCCCATTGTAATGGACAATAAAACATTCTTCTTCTTCTTCTTCTTCTTCATAATGGCAGCAAAAAGGTTGCAAAATTCAACATTATCTGATTTAAATGAAATTTCGTATCCAAATGGATATTGATGTCACTACTTCAAAACTGGCGTTGAAAATTGTTTGTTGACTGCCATTTTCAAATGGCTGCAGAAAGGCTAGAAAATTCAGTGATGTCCGAGTTCAATGAAATTTGGTTTTCAAATAGGTATTGATGTCGCAACTTCAAAACTCATGTTGAAAATTGTTTGCTGACGTCCATTTCAAAATGGCTGCCAAAAAGGCGCGAAAATTCGACATTGTCGTATTTCAATGAAATTTGGTTTCCAAATAGGCATTGATGGTGCGACTTCAAAAAAAATGTTGAAAATTGTTCGTTGACCCCCATTTACAAAATGACGTCTCGACTTCAAAACTGCTGTCGGTAGTGCTTCTTAGCGAGAAGTTTTTTTGTCAAAAAAGCCCAACAAAGAAATATGGTAAAACAAGATCAGACTTTAAATACTGTTCAAGATATTGGTGGTCTTCGAGCTACGAAAGTTTGAGAGACTGAAGAGCAACTGTATAACTTACAATGTTACCTTGATTGTGGCAACTGAAAGCCAGGTGAGCGATATAGGCTCCTGGGAGCCTCTGGTTATTTTGTTCCATACTTAATTTGTGGCCATAGCACAACATACATATTTTTATGTTTATTTCAAAATATGGACTGGGATTTATGGCAATGTGATTGAAATTTGATCTACCAATTGTTCCTAACACTCACTGATGGTGACTGTATGGAACAATTAGTAGATCTAATTTCAATTAGATTGGAATTTATGGAAAATGAGGTATAAAATGATAGCGTATTTAGTATTTCAGAATTTTTCAGAATTCACATCAGAGATGGAACGTATATCTAGTATTATTTGTATGATACTCAAGGATAATAGGATAAAATTTAATCACATAAGATAACTTCCACACCAGTCTGTCTTTAACATTTACTTAAAATCTTAGGGAAGCAATATTTATGACAAAATTGTTATAGGAAACATTTTTGTGAGCCGGTTTATGTTCTGAAGTTTGATATTTTACCCATATTTTCCCGATTATAATGTTATTTAATTAAAAAAAATAGTTACAATGATTTTTTTCCAGATAAATATCTGACACAATCCTACCTTATTGATAATATTGAAACGTATCATCTATACACATTTCTGGCGCTTAACATTTGCTTCTTAAAGCATAATTTAGTGAGAATAATTTCATTGTTGCTTCAAGGAGTGAAGTTGACATTTTTAAGAGTAGCGAAAGCACTGAAGAACCAAAATTCTTAAAAAATGTTTTGAATAACAAAATACCGAAGTTACTGTAAATTTACTTTCTGCATATATGATATATGATCTTTTCCTGGATTTGAAACCTTCCCTCAAATGGAGGTACAAACACTATACGTTTTCGGCTATCACTCGTACGGTTGGCTAACAATACACAATTTAAGGTGGTACGGGCATCATTCTTGCGCATCTGACAAAAATTGAAATTCGCCATAAGAATTATGGCAAAAAAGTTTTTCGATGTCTTATAAGAATTAAATTTGATATAATTTGCCACTTTTATTGGGTATCCATGCAGAATATTGTACCTTTTCAGCAAACCCTGTTCTATTAAGGGGAGATAATTTGTATTGAAATAATAGGGGAAAAAATAGTTTTTCGCCATTTATTCAAAAATAAGCTCGGTGACCCCAACATTTTTTTTCTCGCAAATCGGAGGCCAGTAAATTAGCTAAATATTTAACAAATTTTAACAAATTCTATCTGACGTAACTAAAATAAATCAAAATTTTGTTAAATTTGCTAATTGTCCCTATTATTTCAACCAAACTTTCTGATTTTTTAGATGACATATTTCATTCTTATATGACCGGTGACCCCCAATTTTCATTTTATTTTTATATGCTCTAACAAAATAGTACAATTCATGAAAATATCATGAAATTCTATCTGACAGTTGTTAAACCCCCGCACCACCTTAAACCCCGAATACGTTTTAATTCTAACAAAATTTGTGCAGTGTCACAGTTAACAATGACATGATAATCTTAATATGAACAGTTCTGGATGAACAACAATTACCGTGTTGAGTTGATAACCGGAACTGCTTATTTGTATTTAATTGTCGAAATCGAAGGGCGGACCAAATGATTTTTTGAAAAGGCCTATATAGAAACTGATAAATATTCCAAAATTAAACACATAGGAAAGGGTGCATAGAATCGAAGATGTTGACTACAAGAAAAAAAAACATTGGGAACCACTGGTGCAAATCAACACAAATGAAACAATGAATAAATCAAAAAGATTTAACAATTCTGTACATATAATAGGACCCACATTAGAGGCTAAATTTCTTGGGACACAATTCAAAAACTTTATTCCTTGACAATGAGTCAAAATAAATTACTAGATAAGTTAGTGCTGGTTTTACTGGAACTACAACTTCCATGGATATGATTATGTGTTGTAGTTTAGTTGTATGTAAATTTGTATGTCATTTTTGTTTGGTTTTGCATTGTTTTAGTGAAATCCTCTGTGATTAAGATAGACTATGTGATTAACTCTCGGGCTTATTTTGTTGCAGTAACATTCCTAGAGATTTTACGAATTTTCTGTAGGAGTATTAACAGATTATGTAATCATATATACACACTAGACAGATTTGGCTATACTGTTAGCGTCAGGTAGGTTTATTTATATACATTTACGACGTGCAAATCTGTCACAGGCACGACTAGATTTGCTTGGAAACAAGCAAGAACGGCACGTCTGTATCACTCCTAAAGTGGCATATAGTTTACAAATTTGATGTTTGCGTTGATGTGATAGATTGAACAGGTCATACAAGTATGCAGATGTGGAGTAAATGCAATATATGCTGATGACTTATCTCTCATCTTAGATGGTACTGAAACATCACTAAGGGAATCTTTGTTCATACTGAGTGTGCTGGTTTGAGAGCAATGGACTGGTTCGAAAACCTATTCTTAAGATAAACTTTTGTCAGAATCAAACAGGGAAATTTAAGCTGTTAGGATTCAAATTTGATTTATACAATGTAGATAAGACTATTTTGAACTTTGAGGAAAAGTTAGAAAATGTAGAATAATTATTAAACTCATGGATATATAGGGATCTCACATACTTAGGTAAAATAACTGTCATTAAATTAGCTTTGCCAATTCTTATTCAATCTCTTACTGTTTTACCTACCCCCCCTTCCCCCACACCTATTATCATTAGAAAAATACAAAATGTCTTCTTTAATTTTCTTTGGAATGGCAAACCGGATAAAATTAAACGTAATGTTATACTAGGCCCATATGATACTGGAGGTCTGAAAATGCCACATTTAGAATCCTTCTGTAAAGCTTTGAAAATGTCATGGATTAACAAAGTACTTGACCCACTTAATATGTCACCATGGAAAACTCTTATTATTGATCAACGACCATTTCAAATTACAAAGAATAATAGATTCATTAATTTTCAGAACAATATTCTTCATAGAATTTTAAGCACAAATGATATGTTGTATAAATTTAAATAAAGGAATCCCACTATGCAATTTTTGTACTGAGACAAAGGAAACTATTCTTCATCTATTTTGTGGATGTCATTTTATTAGGAATATTTGGCTTGAATTGGAGGAAAAGTTAGTCCCAAGGACATTCTGTTTGGTTCAGACACATTCAGCTTACCTATTAATTTTCTTATTATTGTTGTAATATTTTACATTTATTCTTGCAGATATAATATGTCTAGGCCAGATATAAAGGGTTTAATTCTATTATTGAAAACACTTTTGAAATAGAAAAAATGTCAGTAACATGGTACAAATCTCCTGCAGTTGAATGTTGATTGAAAATAAGTGGCAAATATTAAAAAATATTTGGAATGATACATAGAGGTGTTGATTAATATGAATCTAAGAGAATGGTTTGCATGTGTATGTGTGTGTGGTGAATGCAATTGTCAACTTAACTGGGGGCATATCACAAATGGACAGTGCGGTGTATGCGCCCCATGATACTTACTTTGTACTATATGATTGCGAGTACGATTGAGTAAGGGAGATTTTATTTTGAATGAGAGAATTTATATTGTGTCTATTGTAATAATAATTTGTTTTGTTTCTTTAAAATTGATCTTACACCAGCTTCTTTTCTTACATAGTACATGTATAATTAATTTATACTTAAAAAACAGCTCTTTATAAAATTATACAATATTACTCTGATATATATATATATTTTATGTATTATATGTAAATCACAAGCTTTAAAAATAAAAAATTATAAAAAAATGCAAATTAGACAAAGTCTCTACAATTGGCCGAGTTAGCTGTCCATATAAATTCACAATAAGTCACCAAAATATAATTAACAATCACAACTATTTGAAAACTGATTTCGGATGGCTTTCTCTTTTTTACACCAAAAAACCAAAATTGTTGTTTTTTGGCTCTTTATTGACTTGGGTTTGCTTATTTTATCATTTAATTATTTGAATATCTCGAGATCTAGAGCTTGTGTTAGGTCTTGCTTCAGTAGAGAAAGTGCCGCTAGTCAAATCTAGAACTGTACCTTTTTATCTGAAAAGACATAAAGATAAAAATAGATAAAACTGTAACTTTTTATCTGAAAAGACATAAAGAGAAAAATAGATAAAACAGTACCTTTATCTGAAAAGACATAAAGAGAAAAATAGATAAAACTGTACCTTTATCTGAAAAGACATAAAGAGAAAAATAGATAAAACTGTACCTTTATCTGAAAAGACATAAAGAGAAAAATAGATAAAACTGCACCTTTTTATCTGAAAAGACATAAAGAGAAAAATAGATAAAACTGTACCTTTATCTGAAAAGACATAAACAGAAAAATAGATAAAACTGCACCTTTTTATCTGAAAAGACATAAAGAGAAAAATAGATAGAACTGTACCTTTTTATCTGAAAAGACATAAAGAGAAAAATAGATAAAACTTTACCTTTTTATCTGAAAAGACATAAAGAGAAAATAGATAAAACTGTACCTTTATCTGAAAAGACATAAAGAGAAAAATAGATAAAACTGTACCTTTTTTTCTGAAAAGACATAAAGAGAAAAATAGATAAAACTGTACCTTTTTATCTGAAAAGACATAAAGAGAAAAATAGATAAAACTGTACCTTTTTATCTGAAAAGACATAAAGAGAAAAATAGATAAAACTTTACCTTTTTATCTGAAAAGACATAAAGAGAAAATAGATAAAACTGTACCTTTTTATCTGAAAAGACATAAAGAGAAAAATAGATAAAACTGTACCTTTTTATCTGAAAAGACATAAAGAGAAAAATAGATAAAACAAAATTAACAAATTACAGAGATGAACAGAAATGCTTAATTAGTACTTAATCTGAGTATTGACAAATTATCCGATTTCGACGAATATTGATTTCCAGATAGATTCTGAAGCTGCGAATAAGATGCAATCGTCGGGGTGACATTGGCTATTGCAAATCTAGTTATTCTTCTTATAACTTTTCTTGAAATTATTACAAATTAAGTGACACCAGATTGCAGGTGAATGCCAATCAAATTTCATTGCTTACACTGGAATAAATCACGAAAAAAAACCCCAAATAAAATCAAATACATACCGTAGAAAAAAATCTGTAATATAGCAACATCTCTATATCAAAAGACAACTGCTCATCGTTCAAAGATTACACCGTCCTCTACACGAACAACTCTTCATTTGAAAAATCTTAACATGTTTAGTTTTCAATATTTATGGAAAGCGTTTATGCGTTTAAAAATAAATTTAGAACGTGTTTTACACATATAAATAAACTTAGGTCAATTTATCATATCTCACTTATATATATTTGATAAAGGTCGTTTTGTTTACGCCTTATGAAAACGGAATAAACAGTATATACCATGGTTTATCCTGGCTGCAGTGATGAAGCTCACCCGGAGCTGTTTAACTGTACAGCCATGCCAATTCAGCCTACAGTTAGCAAACCAGGACAGTTGCCGGAATCGATGATTCGACAATTTTTTGAACAGGTATTTTCATGCTTATCATAGAATCATAGTTCGTTACTATTGGGTTAATTTTGTTGTCTCAAATCAGTGTTACATGGCGAGATAAATTTATATGTAAATACTTTATAAACCTTGTGTCAGTTGACTGGTATGGTTCGTTGAACATTGGAACCATAGAGTTCAACGAATGTGCAAATTTTCACCAAAGCCTGGGCGTTGGCCATGTTTGCTTGGGTTTTGATATATTCCGTAATGGAATGGTACAGGAAAAGGTGCGAATGCACATAAAACCATAAGTAACAGCTTTTACCATATTTAGTCTTTGGTAGAGGTCCAACACAGGCAATGATGACGCTAACAAAAACAATCGGTTCTTCAAATGCTAAATTGGCACCAGAGGAGCTGGTTGGTTTACCCACTATACATGCATCACTCGTGACAGGACTTGCAGAATTTTCGACGTATTTGTTAAGTCCTGGCCAAAAGAAGTGTTGCAGTCACTTGAAGCAGGTCTTATTTACTCTGCGATGCCAACCGTATTAATGTCACTGGCAAGTTAAATGATTTCATGCCGGTATACATTTGGTACATCATATTTGATCAACATTTTGCACCTCCTCTGCTGATTTTGCATCAGATGGCTTCCATTTTCTCTTTAATCGGCTGTTGTTGACCAAGACATCAGCTCAGAGGATAGGAAATGATGTTTTGATAACCGGCTGACCCTTTGCTTATTTCGTCATTTGCAAAGAAAGCATCTGGAAGTCGGCTGACGAATTCCTGAATGGCGGTTCAAGATATTCGTAATCTTGTGTATTATTTGCCAAAACAAAAGAAATGATGGCTGCATTTTGTGAAGTATCAATATTTCTATCATCCATATGTGTTCTTAAGTAGCTTAATTATCACACTATTTGTACCCTTACAGAGTTAATTGTCTAAAATTATCTAAATTTCCATCAACTGCATGTGTGAGCCACTTGTCAAACAAATCTTCCTTTTCCTTGAAAAAAATCAACATAAATTTGTGACTCTTAATTATTATAAAATCACAATTTCTTCCTAAAAGTCTACGGGACCAATTTGTAAGTTTTCGAAATTGCGTGAATGGCAACGTCCATGTTAGCAGCGAGTTGATTTAATTTCAGCGGCCTTACCCCGTAAAAAATTGCCGCATTGTAGTCCAAAGACTCTAAATAAGTTTCGGCTATTTCAAATTTACAGATTTTTTTTTTGGAATGGAGTAATATTTGGTACCAAAAAGCACTTTTATGATTCTGGCTAGACTTAGTGTTGCTCGATTGAACTATCTGCTATGTTACTTCGTTCAATTCCCGAAGTTCAAGATGTCTTTGTAATACTGATTCTCAAACGTTCAGTCCCATTTCTCATTCTAGTTCCTTTTTCCTCCTGTATTTCTAACTCTTACTGTCTCTCAACTCCATTTCCTTTTATTTTTTTTATTTCTGTATTTTATTATCCTGTCGTCCCATTTCTAGTTCATTTCATTCCAATATAAGTCAATTTCCATTAGAAAAAGTATTACGATTGGCGAATAACGCGCCAGCAAAAGTTGAATAATCCTCCAATGCAACTGAATATCTGCCTGAAATGCACATAAGCAAAATACATGGCCCTCCCAATTACCATGGTACTTCTCCAACGTTTACAAAGCAATGGCTCTATATATTCCTGCTCAATATGGCTGAGATCAAATTAGTCAGAGAAATATTTATCAACTGAATAATGTTTGAAAATCGGAACATATGTGCCCAATAAATAATGTTTTGACATCTATGCCAACTTTCCAACACAGCCAACATATATATTACATATTTTCAGGGCTATGTTGTGGTTGAAAAATTCTTCGAGCCAGCAGAATTAGAACCGGCCAAACGTGATATTGAGAAACAAGTGGATGAACTAGCAAACAAATTATTTAAAGCTAAAAAAATAAAAGGTAAATATTAAAGCCACTAATTAGCAGGATAAGCAACCATTCAAATTGAATAATTCAATTCTTAGTTTGTGCCTTTGCCCTTGGATTGTTCGTTTTAGACTGACGGTAGGGTTCTCACTTACTTGCACGTTTTAAAAAATACTCTTAAAGTCGGAAAGATTAATCGTTAACAATCTTCATATAGACGATTCAAAGTTATACGGTGTCGTATCTTGTGGAAAACTTCCCGCTATACAATTTTATCGGGAGATCTTTGGAAATACATGTGAATATAATTTCGTACCATTCACGCGTTTTTATCTGTACTTGGACTTTTAATATCATTTGGTATCAAAAAGCCATTGCAGGTACTAATTCATAGGGATAGTACTTCCCGTCACCTGATTTTACATATTTTGTAATATCCTTAGCAAAGGGTATGGGCAAACGTATATACCGAAACCTAAAGCGAAATAGAGGGGAGGTCGAAATAATGACTGACAATGCATGACAATAAAGGATTTGTAACACTAGATAAAATATCAACATTATGGAAAAAACCAATCGACATGACTTCAAAACAATAACATTTTTGTCGTCATATTTAAGAGCGCCAGTAAGAATGAAAGAGTAAGACAACATTTAATAGTCAATTTCAGATTTATATGAAGGCTGTGGTTTGAACGACAGATTAGTAAGACTTGAGGAAGAATTTCCGGGAGCTACAATACTAATACTAAAACAGGGTTTTATGCCAAAGGTAATTATCAGTTTGAAAATTTCAAAATATTCACACAACCGGCATGTGATAAGTATTAACCTGCTTTTATGAAGGACCACCTGTACAAAAAAAGATGAACAGATGTCAAGGCGCACAAATAGTGGGTCTCGATGGGGTATAAGCGGGAAGCGGGATCGTGGCAAAAAAGTGCACGTGAAAACGGGAAAGGGTGTCCAGCGTGAAGCGGGAACTGCTGAAAATTGAGCCCGTGAAACGGGAAAAGATTGCTTCTTTAAGAGTCTTTGTAAAATATTTTCCCGCTCGGGAAACGGGAAAGTACAGAAATGTTGCCAGGATTTCGGGAGAGGGAACCCCCATCGAGACCCCCCATATAGGCTTCATGCTTGCCACGTACTTATGGCATGTCTTCCTTTTTCTTTTTGAAAGCACAGGCAATGTTAACATGTTTCATATATTTCTAATAAAAAGGAGAAGTTCTAAAATTTTGATCATCCTCCTTCCATTTTTTAAAACGCACCGATCACACCAAAATTCAATAAATAAATACTAATGCATAAAGCATCAGTATTGTTAATGCATAAAAAAAACTTGGAATGATCATTGATTCAAAACAAACAATTAAGATTTGAAGTTTATTGGGGTATGAAAGTGTTGACCGAATTACACGGGAGCGCAAGAGCGCTTCATGTTGAAAATTTGCGCCCGGTCAACCCTTTCATAATCCATATGAAACTTCAAAATAATGCATTCAATTCTTATACGACATATTAAATAACACCATTTATTTACAGGAAAGTACATCATGTATTTTAGGATTTTATTTTAATAAATAGATCCGCCAAGTGAACATGTGGTCAAATGTGTTTCATGGGAATTGCAACTTCTCATTGATATGCCACGTGATCGGTATTCACCTATTAAATTGACGTAATTCAAATGAATATGCATGAAATGTAATTATCAAACAATTAGAGGCATAAAAAATGTATACAAACTTGCTCTTTTCAGGGTTTCCAAGAACTTTGGTCAAACGAAAGACTGTTGAATGTAATAGAACAAATTCTTGGACCAGACATCATTGGCCATCCGGTGTGGAACATCCGATCTAAAATACCTAAAAATGAAGCCACCACGTTTTATCATATGTTTAGTAATAAATACAGACGTTTTGAATATGTGATACAGTACATAACGTTCATTCCGTATTCACACTATGACGTCATACCCTTTATCGCATTGCTTACCCTTTATCGCATACCCTTTATCGCATGGCTTACCCTTTATCACATACCCTTTTTTCGAAAAAAAATTAGATTCAATTTTTTTTTCTTAATCAAAAAAAAAAATTTTAGGGGGTAAAAAAAAATATTTTTTTTTGGGGGGGGCAATTTTTTTTGGGGGGAGGAGGGTAACAAAGATTTGTGTGGGGTGTAATTGTTTTGTGATGATCAGTTAAAAAATCTAGCAAACTTTTTTCCTTTACATGTTAGATTTAGTCCAAAACTTCTAGACCTTTCCGCCCATTTTGAAATTTTCCTCTTCACAACATACATGCATTTTCTCTTACCGATTTCAATTTTTGACAGTATATTTCGGATAAGTAGTCCCCTGTTTAAATATATGATAAACTGTATAATACATGGCAAAATCCGTATCACATGCCGTATCATCCCGAGTTACCAATATCAGCCCTCGGGCCAGAGGCCCTCGTGCTGATATTGGTAACTCGGGATGATACGGCATGTGATACGGATTTTGCCATGTATTATTCCCTATATATTACACGTTATAACATATCACTGTCTTAAAGCTATAGTATAGCTTTATTAAATAACTGCAAAGAAATATTTGTATCAGAATTTTAAAGCATATAAAAGTAAGTGAGAACCGAACCGTCAGTCTGAAAAGAACAATCCAAGGACAATGGCAACGTCGGAAAAACGAGAAAACGAAGACATAACATGAGCACGGCACAGAAAAGAAAATGAAGACACGCACATATACAAAAAATGAACAACACGGACCCAATAAAAACCATGGGTGAGATCAGGTGCACCGTTAGAGTAAGCATCTCCTGCTTCTTATAAGACACCCGCCGTGTTGAACATGTCAACTCCGGTAGAAAAGTCAAATCCGGTAGAGGAAAATCAAACTTTAGTGGCAAAGAGAAAGATCTGTTGTCATCTGGGAAACAGATATCTCATAGCGGTCCACAAGATCGTGATGTCGACCGTAAAACTTCTGTAGTGATGACCTCATGTTATGGGCAACATACCCTTGCTTAAGTAGCCTATTTATAAGCAACCGAGCTCTATCAAGGTAGTCACTGTATCGACCACAGGCCCTTGAGTAGCGAATGAGTTGGGAAATGTAAACTCCGTATGCTGGTGCTTTTGGAATGTTGCTAGAAAGAAAGGGGAAGTTGACTATTGGAAAAGTGAAGTACAACACAGCATCGTTACTTATACGAGAATCGAATATAAATCCTTTAAACTTCAACTCCTTTACAAGTAGGATAGAATTGAGGTTTTGGCGGGATACAAGTAAAAACATATAAGCTTAGGTCACCAAAATGACTCGAAGATTGGGAGTATCTCTCTTTGGCGTCTTTATATTTCAGTTTTGATTTACTCATTATTTGTATTTTAAAACTGCAGACAATTTATGGACCCTAAAAAGATGCCAGTCTTCATTAACTACATTTAAGAGACGTCTAAGTAAAATAATGGTTTTACAAATCCCTGGTTTCTTGACTTTTTAAATAACCAAACACTGAAATGAGTAAAAAGCCATGAATGTGATAGGGAATTGTCAAATACAAACAACAAACAATAATCTGCTTTTTGTGATGAACTAGCAGACAGGGAGAAGTAAGACCTTGTAGAAATGGGAGACTGGTAGAAATTAGAGAAAAAAAATTGATAGTACACGATTAAAAAAAGAAAATGGAAAAGTTCATAGAAGTACATTGCTTATTTTCCACATACATAAAAATGTTCTGTAACAGTTGATGTCCGTGTGTGTTTTTTCGTATCTTTTCGTATTAAGATGTTGGTTACCTTGACAACGATTCATACAAAGTTCTACAACCTACAGCATGGATTCCATTGATAGACGCCAATGAAAAGAATGGCTGCTTACAGGTAAAAGTTGTTATTAAAGACTTTTGAAAGTTAATTTAAAATATGTTAGACAAGACTAGACAAGACAAAGATACTTTATTGTACTGTAAAGGCCTCCAGCCCACGGTACCAATTTACAATAACGTTTACATAAATGACAACTACAACATTTGATAAAATTGACAACTTAACATATCATACATGTACATTAGCTTAAAGTTCAAATATGTATATAATATAAACAAGTATAGAAAACATTACTTTATATCAAAATTCTTCTCTTACTAACAATGCCTTTTTATATAAATTGCAAGGTTCCTTAAAATATTTAAATCGTTTGATTAAACTTACAAGTTTCTCTGTACTATCATACTTTATACACCATGGAGGTAAATTTTTTTACGAAGATCAGCTAACATTGGATATATTAAAATTAAATATTACTTGAGAGTTACAAAGTTGACATAGTCTATGTTCACGAGGTTTGTTTTCGTGTCTACCCTTTTCAATCGCAAGTTTATGATTTGAACACAAAATAGAGCAGATTTGCCATCTTAAGTTATATGACAATTTTTGTGTAGTATCATTCACAGATATACAAGCTTTAACCTTTGTATAAAACTCACATTTTGAAGAATTTGATAAAAATTCAGACCAGTCTTGAAAACATACATCTCTTAGCCTCTGTTTAAAAATCTCAAGAAACAAAACTTCATTTTCTACACCTTGATTTTCCCACACCTCCCCAAAACTATACAAAAATAAAAAAAAATTGGAGTTTTGTACACCAGTTTTTGCGCCCATGACTACATAAGCAGTGATTTATCATATTTAAAGCCTTCTCACATTAATTACTCAAAGTTTTACAGCAAACAGTCCACTTACGAGGATTAGAAGAAACAATTCCAAGATATTTATAATAGCTTACTGTTTCCAGAAGTTCACCTTTATAGAACCTTTTTTCATGTTTCGACAGAACACCTCAATTTTTAAATACAACTATATTTGATTTCTCCATGTTAATAGTCATGTTCCATTTATCACAATATGATGCTAGACAGTTTAAACGTCTTTGTAAATCAATACATGTATCTGCGATAAGCACTAGATCATCAGCAAAGAGTAGCAACATTATATTATGAAAGTCCTCGTGTATAAATATCTCATTTCCACCATTCGACTCCATCTCACTGGCAAGTTCGTTCATATACATTGCAAACAGCCAGGGACTCAAAACACAACCCTGCCTCATCCCAGTCTTACACTTAGTCCATTTGTATTTCTTACTCTTGCTTTAACATTGCTATAGATATTTTGTAAAAGTTTTACCATATTTCCATGTAAATTTTTAGATAACAATAAATAAAACAGTTTCTATTAATACCATCAAATGCTTTAGAGAAGTCTATGAAAGCACAGTATAACGCACACCCTTTTTGATAGCTATTTCATAATAATACTTGTAAGAATAAATATGTTATCAATGGTGGAATATCCACTGCGAAATCCTGCTTGCTCTTCAACAACATGTTCATTTTTCACTGACCTTAATGTAAGGCGCTTGGTTATTATACCCATAAATATTTTACTTTAAACACATAATAAAGAAATACCTCTATAGTTGCTACAGTCATTTTTATCTCCCTTTTTATACAATGGAATCATAATAGCAGTAACCCAGCTTTCCGTGAAATCACCACTTTGTAAAATTTTATTAAACAATTTCAAAAGTACAGGTAACATCCTGGTAGACAAACACTTTTAAAGCTCACCAGGTATACCATCTTCACCAGGTGACTTATTGCTTTTTAACTTTCGTAATTCACATTTAATTTCATCTTCAGTAATTTCACTGTCAAAGAAAGATAACTCTTCTTCGCATAATTCACAACTATCATTATGACTTTCTATAAACAAATTTACAAACTCAGAAAACTCTGGATCTTTGTCAATTATATTTGGGTTCAAAAGATCATTAAAAAACTGTTTCTAATCATCACAAGAAATATCAGATTCATATTTACTTTGAAAACTTAAAGTTGACTTTACAAGTTTCCAAAACTTACATGCATCATTACTAAAAGCTGCCTTTATAACCTCTTCTTTCTTGCATTGTTTACTATTGTTTTGTTTTAAATCACATAAATTTTGAAACTCTTGCTTATTTCTATGTACTCAGATAATATCTTTTTATCCGGAGTAGCTCTGAAGTCATTTAAAAGTTTACATTTTCTATCCTTTAAGTATTTACATTCTGTATCAAACCAATCAGGTTGACTATACACCTTTCTACCTCTACTGTTTTTATTAATAAACATACCAACCTTTTCAAAAATATTTTGTAAAATACTAATTAGGTAATTAACACCTCCATTTACATTTGTATCAAGTATATCTAATAATTCTGATACTGATTCATTTTCATCAAAAAGATCTTTACATAACTGACTTTTGTTTACATTCCATCTGCATTTCTTCATTTGTTCGGAATTCTCCGTACATTTTCCAACTTATATCATTATCAAAAATGTTTAAAGAACAAGATACAGGAATCACAATTTAAAACACACATGTTAACAACTCGCTTAAACAGGCTATTGCTAGTTATAATATAGTCTATAGTGTTAGCACCATTTGAATAAACATAAGTATAATTGCCCTCTTTATCACCATTATTTCGACCATTTATAATGCACAAATCATACATATTACATAACTCAATCAGAGATCTACCAAAAGTATTTACAATTTTATCTTTGTTTCTACGTTGAGGTTTGGTTGCATCTTCATTCATACCATTTCCATAAATATACTGAAGACCAGGTATATAATTAACACTGTCTTCAGATGCAAATTCAAATATTTCAGCAGTTCATGCGTTTAAGTCACCAGCTAAAACAACTTCAGTATCACCAAACACACCATTAAGTTCAAATAGTATATTTTCCACAATATTTATACCATTAGCAGTATTTTGGTAATCATAAAAATTGAGTTTTCAGGTGGAATATTCAAAAATAAGAAAATAATTTCTTTTTTTTAATTGTTAAATTTAAATAAAACTAAGGAGTATACAGCTCGTGCAAATCCTTGTCCTAAGCAGATTTTGGTGTTACCTTTTAGCCCTTGAATATTGTACATACTTTTCTGGATTCAAAACATATTTTATTTCTAGTTTTCTATTTTTTAAATGCTTTGCCTTTATATGCACTATAAAGACATTAGTTGTCAAAATGGAAACGTGCAGAAACTAAAATTTACTGCAATTTCAGTATTTATTTTTTCATTCAATTTTCTTTCAGTGCTTTTCAACGTATTCATGTTTTTTTATACTTTCTTTGTATACTATTTTTTAATTGCCACAAGTACATTGCTTGAAAAGGGAATTGTTAAGGAAGTTGAGTAAATTTAGTATTCATCCTACTCTCTTATAAAACATACATAAAATGGACCGATTTGTTTCAGATTGCATCGAGAGGACATAAGACGGGCAGAGTAGGACAGCACCAGTGCTGTTGGGGTGGCACGTGGTATGTTATGCTTGAAGAGGAGGAAATGAAAAATAAACTAGGTAAACATTTTATTTCGAAATTAAGCCGTGGAAATAGCATCTTACGGATGCGAAAATAAGAAACCTAAAAATAACATATTTGGATATTGATTCTAGAAGTTCCTTCCCACAACATACATGTGATACGTATTTGTGATTGACCGGAGTTTGCAGTATACAAAATGCAAGAACTTCAGGAATAATTGATGCATTAAAGGTTAAAAATAACAGACCAATCAAGTCTCACGCTTTGGGCGTGAGAGTCACGCTTTCCAACCCCAAATCACGCTCTCGCGCTCATCACTTTTAATGTCATGCTTTTTAAATTTTCGAGAATAAATATATTTCAAATAGAAAAATGATCTTTTCATGATAAGAAAAGCAAGAAATTCGATGTTTTCATACAAATGGTTCATTTTCGATAAATATCTACTAAATAAAACACAATTTTCTTTAATGGTCACAGATATGAAAGCAATTTTCATTTTCTTTTCTTTTTATTAAAAGAATTTTGACTCAAAATGTGTCTTCGAAAATAAAATCTCGTAGGGCAAACCCAAGATCACCCCGTCTCACTCTGGGAACCCAAACCACTTGACAGCTATGAAACAACCGTCGTTTGTTGTGAAAAATGCGACTTCAAGATTTCAGTAATAAGAGAGTTGTTATATTTCTTGGTTTTACCATTTTATTTGTAGAGACTTTATCTCTTGTGCATTTACTCCATATTTTTTCATCGTTTATATGATGCGTAAGTTGTTATCCCATTCTTATTAGTTTATTTTCTTCTGTGAAATTGGAATAAGATGACCTATTGGATTAATAAAAATAATACAACCATGAAATAAAAACGTTTCATTTTATCTGTGCAGAAATAGACATGGAGAATGACCTCAAAATATGTCCAGTTCCATATGGTGGCATGGTATTGTTTAATAATATGATTCCACATAGGAGGTGAGTGAGATTATAGAGAAGCGAGTGTAGCGCCCAATTTGCTTTGACAAAGCCAAATTTTCATGAAATAAACTCAAGCTTTAAAGAAAGAAAGTAATGACACAGACTGATTTTTAACTTATTCGGTATTATATCTACAAATGAAGTTGCATCAGGAAGCAAAAATGTACTGGTGTTGTATTCCAAACCTCAAAACAAATCTGACCAATCGACTGAAACGGAATAAGTAACTCTTGTAGACTTTGCATCAATTAATCAAAGATATTTGATTTTGCATTTCAAACTTCAACACAAACCAGACTGATGATTTGGTATTACGTACTGATGGGGTTGCATTATTCGACAAAAGAGCACTGGTTTTCCCGTCCCAAACCTTACAAAAAATTAGACAAATTGACTGTTACAATAAAAGCTACTCGAAGTATCGCGTTAATTAATCAAAGAACACTGGTTTTGCATTCTAAACCTGAACACAAATTAGACCGACTATAAAACGTTACTAGCTACTATTGGACTAGCATCAATAAAACACATAACACAAGTGTTGTATTCCAAACATTTACTGAAACGGTACTAACTACTACCCCTACAGATGCATTAATTACTTAACAGTACTTGTGTTGTTTTCTAAACTTTAACATAAACTTAACCTGTCATTCTTCGATGAATGTCTTACAATATTATCAAGGATTCCCCCATGATTAAAAGCCCAATCTTCTTTAACTTCAGTTATAAGTTATTAAAAAACAAATAAAAAGTGACTAATGAACAAATAGACCCTGCTTAAAAACGTCATCGGGAGTTCTAATTATTTGGAATACCGCAAACTGTTTTCAGTAAGATATAATGTTAAACTTATACTCTTGTACAAATGTCGCTTATTCTTAAATGTAATGTTAACTATCAGATTTAGATGCCAACTGCATGTGATTGTCATTCCTGATACAATTTTGCTTTGCTTGTCCAGAGACATAAAGGCCTTTTCAAAAAATCATTTGGTCCGCCCTTCGGTTTCGGCATTTTAATAAAAATAAAAATTTCCGGTTATCAACCCAACACTACAAGTTGTTCATCCTGAACACAGCTCATAAAACTGTTCATATTTAGAAAACGATGTCATTGTTTACTGTGACACTGCGCTAACTTTGTGAGAATTAAAATGTATTCAGGGTTTAAGTGGTATATTATTAGCCAACCGTACGAGTGATAACCGGAAGCGTAGAGT
>MJUU01040504.1:24826-38812 GCA_002080025.1 Modiolus philippinarum
GTTTCCAAATAGATATTGATGTTGCGACTTCAAAACCGGTGTTGAAAATTGTTCGTTGACCGCCATTTTCAAAATGGCCGCCAAAAAAGGCGGGAAAATTCAACATTGTCTGATTTCAATGAAATTTGGTTTCCAAAAGGATATTGATGTTGCGACTTCAAAACCGGTGTTGAAAATTGTTAGTTGAGGGCTGTTCCAGAAAAATTGACATGGGGGGTTTGAAGGCACTTTATATTGACCCCCACCACCCATAGAATTCCTCCCCATATGTGCAATACAAAAAGATGATGAAAACACAACCACCCACAGCAATTTATATAAAGTGCCTTCAAAGGGACCCAGGCAAACTTTTCTGGAACAGCCCTGACCACCATTTTCAAAATGGCCACCAAAAAAGGCGGGAAAATTTTACATTGTCCGATTTCTATGACATTTGGTTTCCAAATTGGTCTTGATGTCGCAACTTCAAAACTGATGTTAAAAATTGTTCGTTGACCGCCATTTTTAAAATGGCCGCCAAAAAAGGCGGGAAAATTCAACATTGTCCAATTTCAATGAAATTTGATTTCCAAGTAGATATTGATGTTGGGACTTCAAAACCGATGTTGAAAATTGTTTTTTGACTGCCATTTACAAAATGACGTCTCAGCTTCAAAACTGGTTTGAAAGTGGTCCTTAGCAAGAACGTTTTTTGTCAAAACAGCCCATCAAAGAAATATAGTAAAACATGATCAGACTTTAAAAACAGTTCAAAATATTGAAGGTGTTTGAGCTAGGAAAGTTTGAGAAACTAAAGATCAACTGTATAACTTGCAATGTTACCTTGATTGTGGCAACTGAAAGCCAGGTGAGCGATACAGGCTCCTGGGAGCCTCTGGTTATATAATAATTACCTGTTGACATGTTTCATCAAATTTAATTAGCAGTTTGGTGATTAAAGTAATATTCTTTATGCATTGTCTTGTAGAATGTCCGATTTTTTTACATACAACTTTTTTTGAATGTCCGAAAAGTTGAAATTCATTTCGATCAAAAATTAAAAATTTCGGTCATGAGCGACAAAAAGTGGCATTCCCGGATCTCTGGTTTAACCTCAATGGCTTGAACACTCCTTTCTTTTTCATCGGTCCCTTGGGTATTTGAGCCATCAAATTTCGACTGTAAATGTATAAACACAATAAATGTATAAACACAATAAATGTATAAGCACAATAAATGTATAAACACAATAAATGTATAAACACAATAAATAAAATAAATGTTGGGCCATTTTCAAATTATGCTCAAATTTGGTAAAAAATGATGTTAGTTGGTCTCTGATATGACTTCATTCTATGGATATTATTTATATATAAATGCTACACTAGTATTGTACAATAGTTAATAAAAAGGTAGTCATTACAGACCACTTTCTAACTTCTTTTTCTGAATGAAATGCGCCGGTTGACCTTGGGTCAATCGGCGCAAAATGCCTCAATTAACATTGTGACGTTGGAAAATCTATATTGTGACGTCAAAATTTTCCGGGAAAATTCACCAACTGGAAAGTCGTCTATTGTAAAATAAAGACCACCCACAGGAGAGTGGTATTGTCTGAGATGGTGATAAAGACCAAGCCAAAGACGACCTTTCAATAGCAATTGCTGTTGAGTTGCTACCAGACCCTACCTCAATCAAAGGGGGTTTACCCACCATTTCTTTTGAAATGCCTGTAACAAATCAGGACCATAAAATCAAAATTTTTACCCTGTTTCCACCTGCTAAGTGATTTGTCTTTTTATACATCCGCAAAAAATTTTGCGCTCGTATAATGGTATGGTGCTGTCGTCATCGTCGTTGTTGTCAGTAGATTTTTTTGTTTTTGGTCAATAACTTTAGTTCCAGTTGATCAATCCTTATGAAATTTTAACACAATGTTCCTTGGCATGAAAGGAAGGCTTCAGTTTTGGTCATCGTGGCCCTACCTGTTTTTTAAAAAGGGTTAAATTGGGTGTTTTCACATGTGTAGCTGTAGAATCTTTATCATTTATCAGATTTTGATGGGGTTTCTTTCAGTGTGCTCCTTAGAAAATTAACAATCTGATTGTGCCAACTGATTTCACATAGCCTGTACCGTTCATAAGATAAAAGGGGCCCAAAAGGGGGGAATTTCAAAAATTATATTTTTAAAATTTTTAGTCAGATTTTGATGCAGTTTTTGTGTCGCCTGCTGTAAGCAGAGTCGACACATAGGGATTACTATCTGTCGTCTTACGTTGTCGTCGTCCTGCGCCATTGTCCTGCATCGTCCGTCAGTTTTTGAATCCACAACTCCTTCAAAACTACTATTCCGATTCCAACCAAACTTTCAGGATATGTTTTTCACATGGTGTAGTTGTGCACCTGATACTTAGAATTTTGATTTTACAGATTTTAGAGGTTCACAGAGCCAAAATTGCTCATTTGTGAGTGTTGCTTTTTGAATCCGCAACTCCTTCAAAACTGCAAGTCCAATTCCAACCAGACTTTCAGGATATATTGTTCACCTGGTGTAGATGTGCACCTGATACTTAGAATTTTGATTTTACAGATTTGAGAGGTTCACAGAGCCAAAATTGTTCATTTGTGAGTGTTGCTTTTTGAATCCACAACTCCTTCAAAACTGCTTCTCCGATTCCAACCAAACTTTCAGGATATATTTTTCATATGGTGTAGTTGTGCACCTGATACTTAGAATTTTGATTTTACAGATTTTAGATGTTCACAGAGCCAAAATTGCTCATTTGTGAGTGTTGCTTTTTGAATCCGCAACTCCTTCAAAACTGCAAGTCCGATTCGAACCAAACTTTCAGGATACGTTGTTTACCTGGTGTATTAATTGTGCATCTGATACTTAGAATTTTGATTTTACAGATTTAGAGGTTCACAGAGCCAAAATTGCTCATTTGTTAATTTGGTTTGTTAATCTTCAACTCATTCACAAATGTATGTGAGATTCCAACCAAACTTTCAGTATATGTTGTTTATCAGGTCTGGTTATGCACATTATACTTGAAATTTTGATTTTACAGATTTAAGAGGTTTGCCAAGCCAACATACCTCATTTGTTGTTTCTGTTTGTTAATCTGCAAGTCCCCAAAACTATATTCATATTCTTATCAGATTTGCAGAATATATTTTTCTCCTAGTCTTAGCCATGCACAAAATACTTAAAAATTTAAGTTTACAAATTTCAGAGGTTCACTCGGGCAAAAATGGCTCATCTGTAGTGCAGGCAACACAAGTGTTCCATGGAACACCCATCAATTTTTGTCTCGCCCGCGACGAAAGGCGCGGAAAGCGAGACATATGCGTACAAAGTATGACGGCGGCGGCGGCAGCGACGGCTGCGGCGTAAACTTTCATGTTAAGTTTTTGTGATTAGGTCACTTTCTCAGTAACTATAAGTGGTAGGTCAATGATATTTGGTACACAGGTGGGTCTTGAGTAGTACATGACAGTCTGCTATATGGCTTTTGTCTGCGACCTCAATTTCACGGTCCAGTGAACATGTTAAGTTTTTGTGCTTAGTTTAGTTTCTCAGTAACTATAAGTGGTAGGTCAATAATATTTGGTATACAGGTGGGTCTTGAGTAGTACATGACAGTCTGCTACACTATCATGAAAGTGCGAATGGGAAAAACGGTTGACTTGCATTCTCAGTAAAGTTTACTTACATTCTTTACTTACATTCTAAATTTTTTGTCGTCTGATATATCTGAATTTTTCTCAATCAAAACGATATTTTTACATAATTCAAGATATGATTGTTGCATCCCATTTTCTTAATACTTCTTGTTAAACGTATGTTCTGTATCTTAGTTTTTTCTTTTCAACACACATATTAAAATCGACAAATTAAGTGTCTTCGGATAAGTTATTTGACTTAAACGCCATTTTAAGAACAACCACACCATCAACAGTTTAAAATCTTATATATTATAGACTTGAAAACATTTCGTGCAGTTTAAGTCATTTTGCACAAATAAAATCTAAGGGATAAAAAATATATACTGAAACAAACGAAGGTGGTCAAGAACTTCATTGTTATAGTTAACTCGTGTGCTCAGATATCTGAAAGCGAAATTTTCTTGCATATGTGCGACAGTTTTTTTGTGTATCACCATGATCACTGCTGTATTCTTTTCCATGGTGTAAGTTCCAAGATTTCATTTTGACTCTACTATTCTGTCAAATTATATTGAGAACTTTGCAAAAGTGTTTTAAATATTAACTCACTCCAATTTAAATTTGCAATTCCAATGATTGCAAATCTTGTGCCACCATTTATGAGAATGACCAAGAAGTTTGAATAAATCGCAAAGAGCTGACCAAATCATATTTTTAACTCTATATCTTATGATTTAACACAGCAGCAATTTAAAAAAGAAACATGGGAATTTCAAAATCCAATGGATAATACAAAAATATGGTATTTCACTACATTTTACGAAAGGATATGGAGTAAATGAACATGAGACCATAACACATATGTTAACTCCAACTGCAAATAATTTAAATGAGCTGTATGGCCATTTCGGAAATTAATTCCTCATCAGCAGCACTAGAACCCAAACATTGGAAATCCACTATCTAAAAAATGTACAAAAATGCATAAAACCAAAAGAATTCTGAATAATCAGTAAATATCAAATATTTGTATTTCTCATGGGACTTAGAAATAATTTATAGGACTTTTACTATTGCCATGCATGTGCCATGGGATTTCTTTAACTTCAATTGGAGCATTTTTCCAATGGCAATACTAGTAATTCAAACTCCCATTGGGAATAGTGAAAAATAGTAAAATCTCATGGGAAAATGCATTTTCTAATAGGATTATCAAATTTCTATGCTTTTAAAATTTTGTATTAACATATCAATTTTGGTTAAATTTTAGCTTGTCTATTTAGATCCTTTTTGGTTATTTGTTCTCTATCAGCTTTTACACGTTTTTCGGTTCAAGGACTTCCAAATGAATTGTTTTGATCTGCACTGATGAGACACAAGTGCGCATATGCAGAAAAAAAAAACAATAACTTCGGTATTTCGTTATCAACTAAATAATTTGAATTTCGCAAGTCTCATGAGTTTTTTCAAATTATTAACACGTATGTGGTAGCTGTCAAAACTGGTTGCACAAGATTTGCAATAACGGGAATTGCAAATTTAAATTGCAATTAGTTTATTATTGAATACCTTTTGAATGCCACGCTCGCTTTTTCTTATGTGCCTGACTTGTTATGTGACTTTACAGTTGAGAGTGTAAACATTTTTTATGTATTCAAAATAATTGTAACTTCTTTGTATTTTATATGTTGTAGAAATTCGCGGTAATAGAGAAATCTGAAAATGAGTCCGGTCCATCATTTTAAAACTAAAAGAATAAAAATGTTTCATTTGTAAAGCGTAGAACTGCATTGCAAAAATTGGGAATCGTTTAATATTTTCAAAATACGAATTTGTTTTCCATATTTAAAACGTTGTTACTTTCATCATTTTCATTTGTTTTGTGAACACCCAAGTAAATTATGACTATTTTTGGGAGTACAATAACCAACTATAGCATAAATCAGTCAACTTTACCCCACTACACAATAAACTATAGCATATAAATTACATTTTTAAGCATCAATCGTTCAGTAAGCTCTTTGTTTGCACAATATTGAGCATTTATTTACGTTATTGTACTCTTTTCACAAATCGAATATTAAAGTAGCCGTTTGGTGGTGATTAGCAAACGAAATATGAAAGTTTTATGTCCGATCGCACTGTTATTAAAATTCATCATAGTAAACTATCGCTCCTGTGGAATTTTCATGTAAGAAAACTGTAGCCCTTCATGCAAGTAAACTTTCGCTCTCAAGACAGAACCCTATCGCATTTACTGGAATTTTCAGCTGTTACGATATGATGCGGCTTGACAACGATGAACCTAGGTTGCTAAATGCGAAAGACATGTTTTGTAAAAAGAACAGATGTTTTAATAATGAAATTATTACCTAAAATCATAAATAGGTAAAATGCCTTTAAAATATGTCAAATTTTAAATTATTCTAATATAAAGGTATTTTGTAATCATAATAATGCTCATGACTTATATATTTCAATGTCAAATACTAATTTCTGTTAGAAAAAAATGTATTTTTAACCTAAATGCCACATTTTTCGTCTAACTGATTGTTTATTTTCCCATAATACATCTGGAACACACAAGTCAATTTCGCAGGGAATGCAAGTCAACCGTTTTTCCCTTTCGCACTTTCATGATAGTGTGCTATATTGCTTTTGTCTGTGACCTCAATTTCACGGTCCAGTGAACATGTTAAGTTTTTGTGTTTAGTTTAGTTTCTCAGTAACTATAAGTGGTAGGTCAATGATATATGGTATGTAGGTTGGTCTTAGGTAGTTCATGACAGTCTGTCATATGGCTTTTGTCCTTGACCTCAATTTCATGGTCTAGTGAGCATGTTAAGTTTTTGTGATTAGGTCATTTTCTCAGTAACTATAAGTGGTAGGTGAATGATATTTGGTATATAGGTTGGTTCTTAGTAGTACATGGGAGTCTGCTATATGGCTTTTGTCTGTGACCTCAATTTCACGGTCCAATGAACATGTTAATTTTTTTGTTCTTAGTTTAGTTTTTCAGTAACTATAAGTGGTAGGTCAATGATATATGGTATGTAGGTTGGCTTAGGTAGTTCATGACAGTCTGTCATATGACTTTTGTCCTTGACCTCAATTTCATGGTCTAGTGAGCATGTTAAGTTTTTGTGATTAGGTCATTTTCTCAGTAACTATATGTGGTAGGTCAATGATATTTGGTTTATATGTTGGTCTTGCATAGTACATGACAGTCTGCTGTATGGCTTTTGTCTGTGACCTCAATTTCATGGTCCAGTGATCATGTTAAGTTTCCTAGTATCTATTAATGTAAGTTCAATAATATTTGACATGTGGGTTTGTCTTAGATGGAAGATGACAGCCTGCTATTTGGCTTTAGCCCTTGACCTCATTTTCATGGTCTAGTGAACATGTTTGGTTTTTCAGTATCTATCAGTGGTAGGTCATTAATATTTGGAATTTTGGTTTTGGGTGATATGTGACAGTCTGCTATATTGCTTTTCTCAGTTATCCTAATTTTACAGTCTAGGGAACATGTTTAGTTTTCTGATTTAGGCAGTTTGAGTTTTCACATCAATTTTGCGATCAAGCAGGGACGGGCGAGACATCAATTTGGGTCCACACTTGTTTTACAATGGATTCCATTTGAAAAATTAATAAGCACTATACCTTCAGATTTTTTGATAACTTGATTCCTTTCCCAGCTATGAGGGGCTGAACGGGGCCAACATTGCAAACATGCAGATTACCTGAAATTTTTATTTTTCATCGGATTTCAATGGGATTTTTTCTTTGGATTCCTCTAGTTGTAAGCTTACAGTAGTATGCCAGTGGATTTGGCATACCTCTTACCAGTTCCGAGTTTTAAGGGGTCAAAGGGGCCCAAATTGCAATTTTTAAAAATATGTAAAATCTTTTTTTTTTCACTACTTTGCGTCCAGGTAATTAATGTGTCATTGTCCTTATTGTGTCCAGCAAATTACTGTGTCCACATTCATTTAATTTACACTTGTTCAAATTTCAGTGGTCGACATGCTGCGGTCGTATCATGCTGCGCTCGGAATAGCCCTTTATTGCCTCATGGACTTTGGCTCTTCACAATTCTGTTCAATAATTTTGTTATTGTCCCCAATTTTATTCAAGTCGATACCATTTTGTACATGGAATTTGAAATTTTATATTACTTGCCATACGGTCATTAATTAATTCGAATACTACTAACTATTAATTATTTACTCTTTACTAAAAATATCTAATAATTATAATTTCAGATTGGAAATTGACAAGAAGTCCTCTAAACCAAGAAAGTCTCACAGTAGTTCATCAGGAACATCAGATTCAGAATCAGACAGCTCATCCAGTAATTCTAGTTCATCATCTTCTAGCAGTTCTACAAACAGCAACTCACGTAAAAATAGATCACAGACATCCCATCGAGATAAGGACAAATCAAGAAAAAAATCAATTAGTGATTCAAGCTCATCTGATGAGTCACAGGAACGATATATCAGAACAAAATCATCAGTTGTAACACGTCCAGTTGATAGTTCAAATGATCGTAAGAGAGCATCAAGGTCAAGATCAAGGTCATATGAAAGAAATAAGCTAAGATCTAAATCAGACAACAAAAGAAGTGAAGAAAATGTTCCTTCTAAAAGAAATAAGTCACCGTTCAATGAAAGAAGGCAAAAATCTCCAATCAGTAGGTCAAGGTCAAATGAGAGAAATTCTAGGTCAAAGGTAGAGAAAAAAGTAGTTGATTCAGCAGAGAATAGATCTTCACGTAGAAAACCTAGATCACCCGATTATCGCCGGCAAAGGTCAAACTCCCCGAGTCACCGTAGTGATAGACGCCGACATGATCGTAGATCACCATCTTATAGCCCTCCAAGACTTGACCCAAGATACTATCGCATGAATGAATATGGAGAAGTTGAAGATCTGCGTTATCATCCATATGATGATGAATATTATGATAGAGATAGAGATTACAATAGACACGATAGAAGAAATCGTTATGATCGTGAAGATTTGAGAGATGATCGGGACTTTCGAGAGCGTGACTACATTAATAGAGATTCTCAAGTAAGGAGAAACAATATTTGGAGCACAAGAGGGAGAACTGAGGACAACAGAAGAAGAATTGAGGATCATAGAAATGTTGATGACGATAGAAGAAATCGTAGCGATAATCGTCGAAATAGGGATGATGGTGATCAACGAAATCGTAGAGAAGAAAAGGCGATTGAAGAAGAATTTCTAGCAAGAAATAAATCCAGTTGGACAGAAAATAATTCTCCACGGGAAATTGTTGATAAAAAACTAGAAAAGTCTTCTAATGATTTGAAAGAAAAAAATAGGTCATTGTCACCAAGGTCAAAATCTAGGAATTCAAGAGAGAGGGAAAATTCCAAAGTAAAGGAAACCAGGAAACAAGATGAGACATCAAATGAAAGGAGAAAAGAAGTGCGGGGATCACAGGATAGAAAAACTGATAAAGCATCAAGAGAAAAGGAAATGAATGAAAAGAGATCATCACGTAGTAGTAGAGATGATGAGTCAAAACAAGATAATTTGAAAAACACTGCAGCAAGTTCGATGGAATCTAGATCAACCAAAGATAAGAGGAGAGAAAGTAGGTCTCCTAGTTACAAAAAAGATATGAAAAGTAGGTCATCAAATGATTTACAAAGGAGTTCAAAAGAAACAAGGTCATCCAGAGACCGACATACAGAAAAAAGTTCACAGGGTGATAGTAAGAGAAATAAAGATAAATCAGAAGATGGTGGGAGAATAGTGGACAAAAGTAAAGAGAAACGTTCTGAAGACCGAGGAAGAAAGGACTCTGAGAGGAGAGATGTAGAGAAAAAGGAGAAGATTTTGAAAGAAGAAAAATCGTCCAAACAAAGAACGTCAGACAGAAAAAGATCCAGATCTGACTCAACAAGTTCGTCTTCAAGTAGTTCATCCGATGATAGTGGCAGTTCTAGCTCTTCATCCTCATCAGGTGATGAATCTAAGAAAAGGAGACAACCCGGCCGGAAACAGAAAAGGATAATTACAAAACATAAAACAAAGCCAAGGGAAAGCTCTTCTGAAAGTTCTCCAGAGACGAAACAATCTTATAGAGAGGGAAGAAGGAAAAGAGAAAGTTCTCCAGAGAGAAAGACGAAACAATCTTATAGAGAGGGAAGAAGGAAAAGAGAAAGTTCTTCAGAAAGTTCTCCAGAGAGAAAGACGAAACAATCTTATAGAGAGGGAAGAAGGAAAAGAGAAAGTTCTTCAGAAAGTTCTCCAGATAGAAAGACAAATAAAGTCCCCGGAAGAAGGGGAGAAAAAAGAGAAAGCTCCTCCGAGAAATCTCCCAAGAGAAAGAATGATAAACTATCTGGCAGAAGAGAAAACAAAAGCATTTCTGATAGTTCCCCAGAGAAGAGAACAAATAAACCATCAAGGACAAGAGAAAAGAGTAAAGGAAGTTCCTCTGAAAGTTCTGTAGAGAGAATTGGAAGGAAGAAAGGAAAAGAACAAATAAGTAATGAACGAAACTCTACCGATCATAAAAATAAAGACAGTAAATCCTCAATTAAAATAACCAGAGATAGCTCTGAAAGTCCACCAAAACGAACCAAAAAACTAAACGACAGAACAGATGAGAGAAGGGCTCCTTTAAAACAAGATTGGAAAAAATCAGATGATAAACGAAGTAAAATGTCTCCAAACAGACAACGTAAGTCACCATTTGACAGTCCTCCAAGAAGGGGAAAAGTTGAAGATAGAAGGCGTGAGAAATCGCCAAAAAGAACCAGGTCACAATCAGAAAGTCCACAAAGAAAGAAATCAAGTGTGTCGAGGTCACCTCATAGAAAAAAATCTAACAATAGGGAAAATTCTCCTACAAGGAAAAGGGATAGAAGGAGATCATCAAGCCCTAAAGAAGTATCCAGTTCTTCTTCAAGAAGTAAAGCGGAAAGACCTACAATGAAAAGAGACCAGTCACGGTCTAGAAGTCCAAGACGTAAAGATAGTCCAAGAAGAAGAGACCGATCAAAGTCCAGAAGTCCAAAGCCAAAATCCAGAAGTCCAGATATGAGAGATAAAAGAAAAAGGTCAATTTCTAGAAGTCCAGTTCGGAAAAAAGAAAACTATAGTCGAAAAGACAGTAATAAATCAAAAGACCGGCACATGTCCAAGTCTGCAAGTCCTCCTCGGACAAAAGAATTAAAAAAATCAGGTAGATCCAAGTCAAGAAGTCCAACAAAAGAAAGAGAAGACACAAGAAAAAATAGTAAAAGTAGAAATACATCTGATAGAAACCAAAGAAGAAAATCAGAGTCTGAAAGTCCTCCTAGAAAAGAAATTGAATCGAAAGAAAAATACAAAAGTACAAAAGATAAGGGTTCCAAGAGGTCAGATTCTTCTTCTGTTAGTCCAAGTCCTTCTAAAAGAAAAAGAAAAACATCATCATCATCATCTTCATCTAGTAGTCAAGGAAGGGAGGAAACTAAATCCAGATCAAAACAAAAGGAGGAACATAGGTCAAGGTCAAATTCAAAGTCTGTTGGTCCACCACAGAAAAGGAAAGAATTTCAAAAGTCTAAGTCTTTTTCAAAAAGTCCGTCTAGCAACAGAAATGAAAAGAATAATGCCAAAGATGACAAAAGGTCAAGGTCATCTTCCTCATCTTCTTCATCCTCGTCATCATCCACGTCTTCATCAGATAAGAAAAAGAAACAACAAAAGCCATCAAGGTCAAGGTCATCTGAAAGGACAAAAAAGCCGAATAGACATTCTAACAGAAGTACACCTGTTCAAAATATCTCAAATCCTGACATTCCTGACATCAGCAATAAAAGGTCACCTAGTAAAAGGAGTGACAGGTCAAGGTCAATTAGTGTAGAAAGTAGTAAGAATGAACAACATAATTTAAATTCTCAAAAACCAGATTCACCACAAAAACACAATCAGAGTACTGAATCTGGAACACTAGAGACCAGTTTGATGTCAGAAACTGGAAACCAGTCTTTTGGAAATGTGTCAACGGATAGTGTGAAGAGGCTAGCAAGAGGTCATGATATGGCAAAATTTGAAAGCGAACCAGAAAGTGGAGAAATAACAGACAGCGAGAGTGATGATGGAAAACAACAAAGTGTTGTTGTAAAAAGTGTAATACAGGTAGGTCAAAAATAAGGACTGTGAAAGCTATAAAAAATTTTGGAAATAAGCACATTGGACTGACATGCAATTAATCCCATCATTTTTTTTTTTTCAAATGTAAAAGAAGTTTTTGTAAGTTATTAGAAAAAATATTTATGAGCTTTTTAAAGAGTTTCTTTATAATCTTTGATGCCTTTTATAACACTAATTTAAGAATGTCTGACAAGTTCAGAGAGATTATATTAAAAAATAAGGCATGTACTGGTTATTCTTAAATATTGGAACTAAATGGTATGTTAAAGAGTGAGATCTACATGTTTTTTTCTGGAAAAGTTACATCAAGAGACAAATACATTTAAATGAACATCATAATCCCCAAAACATGAGAAAGGTTAACCCTGAGAAAAGCCATTACATTTTGCAATTATAGTGGAAAATGCTGAAATGAAGAAATAATTCGTTTGAGGCTGAAGAAGGAAGGGGTGAGAATCTAGGATTTTTTTTATAAAGGCTTTATGTCTCTTCAGTGCAGATCAAATAAAAATGTTTGGAAGACAAAAAATTGTAGTTAATCCCAGTGAGAACAAGCCTTTTGCTTTACAATCAAGAAATGTAACACTGTTGTTTAATTCAATTGATTTATTGCAAAAACAATGACAGATTTGTGAATTTTTATTAACTTTTTGTAAGACCACAAAAAATAAAATTAGTCATCAGATTTTGTGTAGCTTTTACATTTCGGATTAGTAAGGGATGAAAAGGGCTGATTTTTATTTTCCACAGTTTGTGTCCAGCTGATTAATGTGTCAAGCTCTTTACTGTGTCCACATTTATTTTGAATTACACTTGTTTAAATGTCAGTGGTCGGCAAGATGCGGTTTTATGCTACGCTCTGCGTAGCCCTTTATTTTTTTTCTGGAGAATTGGGTGTATTATGATGTGCATTGAATAGTGATGTGAAATTATATATGCACCTTAATTTGTTTAGGTGCTCTGAAATTGAGTTTTATTGTTTAATCAAAAGAGTGTAAAACACAATAACGTAACAGGTACTATACACAAATGAAAGAATACGACAAACAAAAAATAAAAAAGAAATTTTCATGAAATGTTATTCTTTTTTCTCAGGTTCAGAGCAAAAATGTTGATCCTGAGGAAAATCAGTGTGAAAAGGAGGCTAATGAAAATGAAGAGCCAATTTCACGGAAACGTAGACACAGTGGAAGTGATCATGAAATAGGTCGCAAGGAAAGAAAAGGTCACAGACATGATGATGATGATGATGATGATGATAAGGCAGATCACAAACATCGGAGAGAACAGAGGAAAGATGAAGATGAAAAAAGAAAACGTTTGAAGGATCATGATGGTTCAGGTTCGGGTGACTCAAATGATAACGACAGAAAACGAAGAGATAATCGTGATTCCAGTGAAAGAACAAATCAGCATGATGATAAACGAGATCGTTATCATGATCGAGGAGATTATGATGATAAAAGGAGACAACCTAGAGATGATAGGAGAAGGGAGAGAGATGGGAGACGGCAGGAACAGGAAAGGAGAGAACAAAATTTGGACAGGTAGGAAGATAAAACAGCTGAGAGTTTTTCCTGAAAAAAATGTACAAATACCAACACCACAATTTTAAATTTTTTTCAGTTATAAGCAAAAGGTATAATACGCCCATCCAAGGTAAAAATTAATGACAAGTTCCTTCTCCTCTATACATTTTTTTCTGGAAAATCCCTTAAAAATATACATAGCCTGACATACACGCATGTTAACAGCCCTCAATGAAAAGTACACTTATACTAGTGAGTGTGAAAAATTAAGCATTTGTTTCTTGCTTGACACAAAAGATTTACAGTCTTCAATGAAAAGTACACTTATACTTGTGAGAGTCAAGTTTAACATTTGTTTATGGCTCAATACAAAGCATAACATATTTAACAGTCTTCAATGAAAAGTACACTTTTACTTGCGAGAGTCAAGTTTAACATTTGTTTATGGCTCAATACAAAGCATAACATATTTAACAGCCTTCAATGAAAAGTACACTTATACTTGTGAGAGTCAAGTTTAACATTTGTTTATGGCTCAATACAAAGCATAACATCAATGAAAAGTACACTTATACTTGTGAGAGTCAAGTTTAACATTTGTTTATGGCTCAATACAAAGCATAAC
>MJUU01040504.1:50242-68587 GCA_002080025.1 Modiolus philippinarum
AAAAAAACAAATCTTGATGTTCTTTAATCATGGTGCCATTGCATGTCTTAAGGTATTTTCCTTTGAATGTGATATTATTATCATTTATGAAGAGAGTAACTTGTGATTTTATTCATGGTTTTCAACAAAAAAAAACTTGATAAATGGGGGTTATTTTGCTGAATATTTTATTACTAGTTTTTTGAATTGATTACTTAATTATTAAAACCCCAATTCTACTCTCAATATTTGATTATCATATTTTGTGATAAATATAAATTACGAAAGACTACCTTATTTTCAAGTAATCTTTTTTTTTTTCAAGTACTAACTTAATTTATGATAAGTTTTTGATTACCTGATTCCTCGATACCTCCATGAGGAGCCTCACAAGTGTTCATCTTTGTAAAATTTCCTGCTTGTATTTATGTTTTTGTTTATATCTAAATTTGTATACCTTTTGCATGTATTATGGGAGAGGGCTTGTATAGGCTTTGCCTGTTGCCCAATCCTTTTCTATAATGAATAAAATAAGTTTAAAATCAAATCAACATTGGACCCTATGGGAAAATCACATTTTCATCTTCTCTGCTGAAATCACTGAAGCAAATTCGACCAAACTTTACAGGAATGATGTACTAAAGGACCTCAAGAAAGATTGCTCATTTTGTTCTGATCTGAAAAACAACATGGCCAGCTTAGTTTTAACATTGGACCCTATGGAAAAAATCTCATTTTCATCTTCTGCTCTGAAACGGCTGGAGCAAATTCAACCAAACTTTACAGGAATGATGTTCAAAGGTCCGAAACAAAGGTTGCTCATTTTGTTCCGACCCCACAAGAACATGGCCGCCAGTGTGAAACTAAGTTTTAACATTGGGCACAATTGGAAAAATCACATTTTCATCTTCTGCTCTAAAACCGCTAAAGCAATTTCAATCAAACTTTACAGGAATGATGTACCAATAGTCCTAAACAAAGATTGCTCATTTTGTTTCGATCTGATAAAAAACATGGCCGCCAGCACATATCATAGTTTAACATTGAACCCTATGGGAAAATCACATTTTCATCTTCTCCTCTGAAACTGCTGATACAAATTCAACCAAACTTTACAGGGATGATGTACTGAAGGACTTTAACAAATATTGCTCATTTTGTTCTGATCTGATAAAAAACATGGCTACCAGCACGGAACATAGTTTAACATTGGAGCCTATGAGAAAATCATCCTTTTCATCATTTTCTCGAGCAAATTTAACTAGACTGTATTTGAATTATGTATAGAACTCCTTTGCAAAGATTACTCATTTCAAAAGGATCAGACAAAAAACATGGGTTCTTATTAGACTCCAGTGGTAAAAAACATTATTTTTGGTCATGCATGGCATAGAAGCATTTTGTCAGGTGAGCGATACATGCTCAGTCTCTGAGCCTCTAGTTTATTTACATGGCTATGAAAGATCTCTATGTTTGTCAGAATCTTTTTGATTCCGAGGTAGGACAAAGTAGAATATAAAAAGCTGAGAATGTACTCATTAACTTAAGGTAGATAGACACTGTTGCGCTGCGCAATGCAACCGCGCATAAGAAAAATAAAGAGTCGGGTACGGGGTAGGTTTGATTTTCGGGCAGGAATAGTAATTTGACGGCTTTTCCTTTGTGACATCATAATTGAATGACAAATGTTAAACGTCATATTTCGTTTACTTTGCCACGAATTAACTCCCTTTTCCCGAAAATAATGTTTCATCCGGAAACTTTGTAAAATTTCTCCGTTAAAAGCATGGTGACATATTCATTTTTTAATTGTAACCAATAAATTACATCATAAACTATCTGTCCACAAAAATACATCAAATTCTCATGGATAAAAAGTTCATTTCTATTAAGCTAAAATTTGCCTTTCCATATTTTCTCTGTGCATTCTTTGTAAACTTAGGTGGAAAAATGGCTAAAAATGAGCAAACTTTGATCTCAATTCAAAAAAAACATGCATGGTGACCCATACTTTTTATTACAGATTTTGGGTAAGTAGGATTGATTCTTCAATTGTGCCTTACAACAAAATCTCATGGATATGAATATTACTGTCTACCTACCTTAAGGTAGACTAATTTGGGATTATTAGAAAAAAGTGTAACTGAAAACAGAAATAATTGTTGGATGTAACTCAGGAACCTCTGAAAATTTAGTTTGATAGGTTAAAATGGAAGTAAATGTCCTATAAAGTATGGTTATCATAAATTTTACCTTCATAGCCCAAGACAAATACACTAAGATAATTTGACCCTATATTTATTTTCAGGCCCATGAAGTTTTGTCGCTGGAGATACTGACTCTATTACTAGAGAACCCTACTGATGATTCTGTGGAGGTCGCTGTGGGGTTCCTTAAGGAGTCTGGACAAAAGTTAACGGAAGTGTCACCAAGGGGAATCAATGGTAAGATGTTGATAATTATTTGAATTTTGAAAACAAAATTTTTTTCAAATAAGTGTTATTTTTTGCGTTCCAAATATTTAAAAAGATAGGGGTAAGTTATCGAAAATTAAATGCCTACATTTTGCATCACTTTGCAAGTTACATGTTTGTAACTTGGTCACAATAGTCCTTTGGTGGTCCCTTTCAATAATTGTTAGGGCCCCGCCATGAAATGGCGGCGCCCTATAGTAATCAGCCTGTCCGTCCGTCTGTCTGTCTGACCGTATGTCTGTTTGTCTGTCCATCAGCGTTTTCTATGTCGTACGATAACTCAAGATTGCCTGCACAGATTTTTTTTATTTTTGTACTCAAAGTTGAACATGACCAAAGGAAGCTCCCTTTCGTTTTTGAGGAAAATCGAAAAATGATTTTTGGGAAAAAACTTAGTTTTTATGTGAAAAATTGCATATTTTGAGAATTAGCTCTATGTCGTATGATAACTTAAGATTGCCTTCAGGGATTTTAATGGTTTTGATACACAAGGTTGAACTTGACCAAAGGAAGCTCCCTTTCGTTTTTGAGGAAAATTGAAAAATGATTTTTGGGAAAAAACTTTGTTTTTATGTGAAAAAGTGCATATTTTGCAAATTAGCTCTATGTCGTATGATAACTTAAGATTGCCTTCAGGGATTTTAATAATTTTGATACACAAGGTTGAACTTGACCAAAGGAAGCTCCCTTTCGGTTTTGAGGAAAATTGAAAAATGATTTTTGGGAAAAAACTTTGTTTTTATATGAAAAAGTGGTTATTTTGAGAATTAGCTCTATGTTGTATGATAACTTAAGATTGCCTTCAGGGATTTTAATGGTTTTGATACACAAGGTTGAACTTGACGAAAGGAAGCTCCCTTTTGTTTTTTTGGAAAATGATTTTTGGGAAAAAACTTAGATTTTATATGAAAAAGTGCATATTTTAAGAATTAGTTCTATTTCGTATGATAACTTAAAATTGCCTTCAGGGATTTTAATGATTTTGATACTCATAGTTGAACTTGACTAAAGGAAGCCCCCTTTCATTTTTGAGGAAAATTTGAAAACAATTTTGAGGGAAAAAATTAGATTTTATATGTAAAAGTGCATATTTTGAGAATTAGCTCCATGTTGTACAATAAATTAAGATTGCCTTCAGGGATTTATATGAATTTGATACACAAGGTTGGTCTTCACCAAAGGAAGCTCCCTTTTGTTTTTGAGGAAAATCATTTTTGGGGGGAAAACATAATTTTTATATGAAAAACAGCATATTTTGAGAATAAGCTCTATGTTGTATGATAGCTTGAAATGACCTCCACAGATTTTTATAAATTTTATGCACAGTGTTGAACTTGATCAGAAGAAGGCCCCTAATGATTTTTAGGAGATTCATAAAACATTTACAGAAAAAAACTTAGTTTATATATGAACAATTCATATTTTGAGAATTAGCTCTGTCCTATGATAACTTGAAATGACCTTCATATGTTTTTATGCGACCGCAAAAATTTTGCGGTCGTATTATGTTATGGCGCAGTCGTCGGCGTCGGCGTCTGTGGCCAGCATAACTTTGTTTCTAGTGGACGGATCATCTTCAAATTTCAGTATGTGGTTTCTTGGCATAATGGCTATCCCGGGTTTTAATTTCGGGTTTATGGCCCCACCCGTTTCAGAAAAAGGGGCCAAAAAGGGGTAAAATTGGGTATTTTTGTGTCTGTGGACAGCATAACTTTGGTTCCAGTGAACAGATCATTTTCAAATTTTAGTATGATGTTTCTTGGCACATGCTTTAGCCCGGGCTATAATTTTATGTTCCTGGCCCCGCCCGTTTTAGAAAAAGGGACCAAAAGGGGTTAAATTGGTTGTTTTCACATATTTGACTGTAGAATCTTTATTATTTATCGGATTTTGATGGGGTTTCTTTCAGTAAACTCCTTAGAAAATTTCCAATCTGGAATATGCCAACGGATTTCACGTGGCATGTACCGTTCACGAGATAAATGGGGCCCAAAAGGGGCGAATTTCAAAAATTTCATTTTTTTATTTTTAGTCCGATTTTGATGCAATTTTTTCCAAAGGATTCCAAATGAAAAATTATCGTAGCACTCTACTTTTAGATTTTTGGTAACTTGTTTCCTTACCCAGCTATGAGGGGCCGAAGGGGGCCAAAATCATAAATTTACAGATAACCTAAAAAATTTATTTTTCGTCGGATTTCGATGGGATTTTTTTCTTTGGATTCTACTTCATGTAAGCTTTCAGTAGTATTTCAACGGATTTGACGTAGCTCTTGCCGTTCCCAAGCTATGAGGGGCCGAAGGGGGCCAAAATCGTAAATTTACAGATTACCTTAAATTTTTATTTTTCATCGCATTTTGATGGGATTTTTTGCTTTTGATTCCTCTTGATATAAGCTTTCAGCATCATGTCAATGGATTGGGCGTAGCTCTTACCGTTTCTGAGCTATAGAGGGTCAAAGAGGAATCATAAGGAGTCATAAGGGCTAATTTTTATTTTCCCTAGTTTGTGTCCAGCTAATTACTCGGTCAATCATCTAATTATTGTGTCAAGCTCTTTCCTATGTCCATACCCACTTTAAATTACACTTTTTCAAATTTCAGTGGACGACATGCTGCGGTCGTATCATGCTGCGCTCGGCGTAGCCCTTTATTTTCAATTGAACAGATGAGACATAAATTGTCAAAACGGCCATTTACAGAACATAAATTTACAGTAACTTAGGATTTTGCTTTTTATGTTTTTTCCGGAATATTGTTTTATGATTTCTATGAAATTCTGCAAACAGGTTTTAGGGACATGCAAGGGGGCGGGGCCCTTTCTGTCTAGTTTGTCTGGCAATTCTTATCAAAGCATAGATGGCTGTTTAAATAAAGGTTACATTCGACCTTGTTGGAAAAATCAGTCAAAGATCTTATCCTCTGAAACTTCTTGGCCATTCAAAACAATACTTTTAAATTGTTCCCTTGAAAAAATATGTCGAGCAGGTTTGCATCTCTTCCAAGATTGCCAACAGTATTGATATTGAACATAATTTAAAATTGGACCCAATTGAAATACATCCAAAGATCTTCTCCCCAAACCACAAGGCCTATTCGAATCAAACTTGACAACAACTGTCCTTTGTTGGTCCCATTTAAAATAATGTCTGCCAGATCCTGCATCAAATTCAATATGACTGCAAGCAGGGAACTTTGTTTAACATTAGCCCCTACTGGACATCTATTCAAAGATCTGATCTTTTGAAACTATCTATCTATTTATAACAAAACTTAGGAACAATGGATGTTGGATAGCCCTTATAAAGAATATATATATCGGGCAGGTCCAAATCTCATCCAAGATGGCTGCCAGAGGGAACATAGTTGACCATTGGAGCATATTAAACACATTTAAATTATCTTTTTTTCTGGAAATACTTTGCTATTTTGAGTAAAGGTTAGTCACTTTTATACCTTTTAGAATATCTGCCCTTCGTGCAAGATAGCCTCCAGAGAAACATGTAAATATTAGACCCTATAACATTCAGTTCTATGAACAAAGTTGAAATTGAAATCCTTTAATATAGAAATTTATTGGACTGTCTGTCAGCCTTGGTCAAGGTAAGGGATGCAGGCTTTTGAGCGCCTCTTGATACTGTATAAAGCAATTAAAACTTTGTTTGGAACTTAACTCTGTGAATTTTCATATGTGATAAAAAAAAAAACACAAGACAAAAGATTACAAAAGTTGACAAAAATTCAGAACTCAGTTTGAGTTTGTTACTTAATTATAACGTTTTCTTTTTTTCTGGCAAGACCCTAATTCGTTAAGATCTTCAAACTTGAAATAATTCCTGTAATCATCAATGTTACAAATGATATGACATGTTTTTGTTTATTGGGACACTGGTAATCTCTAGTTTGCATTTACACACTGATTCCTTGTTTATTTATTATAAGGTTTAAACACTCACTTTTAGGAAATTATCTATGTTTAAACTCCGGCAGCTCACTCACAAACTAAATAAAGTTCAAAGGACTTTATGTAAAGTTTGTGACTGAGCTGACGGAGATTATACATACATAATTTCCTAAAAATCAGTGTTTAATCCTTATAATTTTAACTTTGTACATTAAAAACTGCATGATCCATGTTAACGACGTCTTTATTTGTTGCACTATATTTTTGCGGAGCAGATTTATGGGCAAATGGAAATATAAAAAAATATTTCCATTTGCTTTTCATGACGTTGACCAATGAAAATGAACGTTACAATTACATTTGGAATTATTAGGTAATAAGATTTAAAGAATAGGGATTCAGTAAATATTTTATAATTATCAGTCCTCTCCTAATTTCAGCAATTTTTGAAAGATTACGTAACGTGTTACACGAGGGACAGATTGATGTACGGGTTCAGTATATGGTGGAAGTTATGTTTGCCATCAGAAAGGATGGTTTTAAGGTAATGCACTTAATTAGATAATTAAATATGAATGTAATAGAGCTTAATGGGTTAATAAAATCCACTCAAGTTAGTTTTTAAGGCAGGGTCTCTGCCTTCTAGCTGTTAGATAAAGTTATCTTGAAAATAGTCTATTTCAACCAGACTCTTACATTAAGGAGACTACTTTATATGAAAAGAGTTCGAATGATCCAGACTATCGTTAAAAACATGTATGGCTTACCAGTTATTCATACGAAGGCACAAAAAATAATCCATTCATGTGGCGATACATTGTTCATTTCAGGATCAACTACATCGTTTTATGTGTTTATTGTATTTATTTAATTCTGAATATTTTTTTAATCTCAGACGACTTAAATTGATATTCGAAATTCAGGATTAGGTTCATTCATAAAAATTTCCTGCGGCGCGCTATGATTTTACAAGTTTTTATGAATGAATACATAGTAACTTCTACTTTCGCTGTTGTAACTCGTGAAAATGTATGTATTTCTCAATATTTATGACTTTGAAACTTTTTAAAAGTTACACTGGCATACTCTACCTTAAAAAAGGATCAATCAAACCGTAGCTTCGTTTTCTTGTTTGTTTTGTCCCGACAGGTGGCGTGTTGTTGTGGGCCAACTTAAATACGCTGCATGACAAACGCTGTAGTAAATAAGGGTCAAATAAGTTTCAAAGTAATCCGAAATTACATCAAATGTTCTTTATGGAATACTTCAAATACATTAAAATTTTAGAATAATTTAACAATGTCAACAATGAAGCACGGGAGGTTTAAACTTGATCTCCAACGGCATTCATAATCACAAGCATAATCAAGTACAACTCATGTACTGGATCACATTGAACCATCATAAATGTCCCAAACTGTCACTGATTTGTTTCAACAGGAGGAAGCGCTCGCTTGCTGCATTTTCATCATTTGCAGTGATTCCTTCTTTTGTAGTAATTCATTTTCACGTTGTGTTGAAACAGAGATGAAATCTGTTAGTGTACTGCGCCAAGAACACATTCACGAAGGCAAGACGTTGTCATCCGTCATATCGTAGCGTGTATCGTAGTCGGGTATAGGAAAACACTCCATGCTAGATACGAAAGTAAAATGTTAAAACATCAGTTGAAAACTCGTGAGGGTCCTGATAAAACTATATACCGGTATATATACGTTCTTGTAACTTTTAGAACATTAAAAGTGGCTAAAAGCATTTCGGCGTCCCATGGTCCAGTGCTTTGATCCAACAGATGTAGATAAAAAAAAAATACAAATATGCAATGCTCTACTAGAGATCCATCATAAGAAGAAGTCTGCAACCTATTAAATATGTTGTGGAAGGTGTTGTGCCCAGATAAGGCCACAATGACTTACTTCGGCCCAGAAAAAAAAGTTTGATAGTAAACAAAAGTTGGCTCGGAGCAAGTCCCACTCCCTGTGATAAGGCAATTATCAGTAAAATCCTCTACAGGTGTTTCCTTATTAATGTAATCATGAAAACAAGTAATTGTTTTAATCACAGTCAAAAAGTCATCAAAGTGATAACATGACAAAATTAGAAATATCAACATTTATCAAGCCACCGAGTGTAACACTTGTTTGGAATACTCACATGTACCAAAAAAGAGGAACAAGGCAATGGAATGTAAATAGAGTTTTAAATATATCGCCAACAACCCATACAAAAACTGAAAAGACAACCCAAGCCGGAAAGCTAAGGAAAACTTCAGATTTTAATTCTTGAAAAAATTACATGCCAAGATTTCAGCAAACCAGTAATAATTACAGAACTTCTGGGAATACACAGGAACCTGCCATAACAGCATTCCATGCTTTGATTTTGTTCTTGATTCACAGTGTGTACTCAGGTTTTCATATGCTTTGATTTCTGGTATGATGATGCCAGGTTATACAAATGTAAATCCTTTAATGTTTTGATAAATTACCTGAATTTTGTGTTACTTTTTGACTTTTTGTTGTTTTACCTTTATAGAACTAAATTCATACACATATATTTCAGTGATAAAATTTGATCTGTAATTATTTGACAGGACCATCAGTCAGTGATTGAGGATCTAGATTTGGTGGAAGAAGATGACCAGTTTACACACATGATGACTTTAGAAGAGGAGGGAACTGCAGAAGAAATGCTGAGTAAGTTATAGTAGTTATTAAGAACTACAAAGAAGTTGTAAGAGTTTTGGTCACACAGAATTATTATTGGAAATATGTATGTAAATGTAAATTTATATATCTGATTTTTAGCTCACCTGGCTATGCCAGGGTGAGCTTTTGCCATCACTTGGCGTCCGTCGTCCGTCGTCTGTCATCCGTCGTCCGTCCATCCGTCGTAAACTTTTCTTCAAAAATCTTCTCCTCTGAAACCAGGGGGCCAATTTAATCCAAACTTGGCCTGGGTCATCACCAGGGTATGTAGTTTAAAAAATGTGTTCGGTTAGTCCGAGGACCAAACAACATGGCCGCTGTTACTAAAAATAGAACATAGGGGTAAATTGCTGTTTTTGGCATATAACTTCAAAACCGTTGCAGATATCAAAAATCTGACAGGAGTAGAATTGTTCAGAATGACAAGATCTATCTGCCCTGCAATTTTGAAGAAAATCGGAAAAAAACCGTCGAGAGTTATAGCCCTTTTTCCGTAAAATTTTCAAAATTTATACATTTCTTATTTTTTATTTCAAAAAGTGTAACAGATAGAGGTCAAGTGTAAATTGAAAAAATGTTCAGCATATCAAGATCTACCCACCCTGAAATTTTGAAGAAAATCCATAAACCCTTGTAGGAGTTATTGCCCTTTTTTCACCGAATTTTTTAAATTTTCTTATTTTTCATCTTTTATTTCCAAAACTATAGAAGATGAAGGTTAAGTGTAAATTGATGAAATGTTTGCAATGCTGTGGCGACTTCAAAACTGATGTTGAAATTGTTCCTTGACCGCCATTTTTAAAATGGCCGCCAAAAAAGGCAGTAAAAATTCAACATTGTCCGATTTCAATGAAATTTGATTTCCAAGTAGATATTGATGTTGCGACTTCAAAGCCACTGTTGAAAATTGTTTGTTGACCGCCATTTTCAAAATGGCCACCAAAAAAGGCGGGAAAATTCAACATTGTCCGATTTCAAAGAAATTTATTTTCTAAATAGATATTGATGTTGCGACTTCAAAACCGGTGTTGAAAAGTGTTTGTTGACCTCATTTTCAAAATGGCTGCCAAAAAAGGCGGGAAAATTCAACATTGTCCGATTTCAATGACTTTTGGTTTCCAAATTGGTCTTGATGTCGTAACTTCAAAACTGATGTTAAAAATTGTTCGTTGACCGCCATTTTTAAGGCAGGTTCTCTGCCTTCTAGCTGTCGGGTAAAGCCATCTTGAAAAAAGTCTGTTTCAACCAGACTCTTACATTAAGGAGACTACTTTGTATGAAAAGAATCGGAATGATCCAGACTATCGTTAAAAACGCGTAGGGCTTACCAGTTATTCATACGAAGGCACAAAAAATAATCCATTCAGTGTCCATTTCATGATCAACTACATCGTTTTATGTGTTTATTGTATTTATTTAATATCTTTTAAGAGATACTTTGCTTTTTTAATCTCAGAGCACTTAAACTGACATTCGAAATTCACGATTCGGTTCATTCATAAAAATTTCCTGTGGCGCGCAGTTTTTATGAATGATACATAGTAACTTCTAGTTTCGCTGTTGTAACTAGAGTTGTTAACCCTCCCGGTCTCACCGTGAGGCTACCGGTTTCGGCAGCCGGTTTCACGTCTACCGATATGCCTCTGAAAGCTCCTGATATTAAAATTTTCTCTCAAAAATATTTTTCCGTTACACCGGAAGTAAATATTGGCTGTTCCAATCACACCCTGCGAAGTAAACAAAGGCTGTTGCATTCACATTCCGCCTAAGGAGATTACGCGAGAACACGAATCAGCTGTGTATTAACGACAAAATGGCGTCGCCTCCGCGAAAAGGGTAGATACAATTCAAAATTCCAAAATAAATGGATAAAAGAGATGGACTTTTTGAGCAAGAGTGATAAATATATACACGCAGTGTTTCTGTTGTGTGGCATAACCTTTGCCTTAGTGCACGGAGGATGAAATGACGTTGTTCGCCATAGAGAAACAGAGGGACACAAACGTAGTGCTCGACTTCGGACTCAAAATGCTGAAATTCTGTTTACATTATTCACAGTAACTTCGGTGTTTTGTTATTTGTAGCTGAGCACAACCTACCATTCTCAGTAGCTTGCACTGATGAGACATAAGTTGTCGAAATGCCCATATGTAGATAGTAAATTTACAGTGACTTCGTTATTGAGTTATTTAATCATATGCAAAAATAATGAAACTTAAGAACTAGATGACTTGACAGAGGAAGTGACCAAATTTGAAATATCAACATTAATTAAGCCACCGTGTGTTACACTTGTACTCGGGCTTGTACTTTGGAATACTTACATGTACGTATACCAACAAAGAGGAGCAAGACAATGAAATGTAAATAAATAGAGTTTTAAATAAATTGCCAACAACCCATATAAAAACTGAAAAGACAACCTAAACCGGGAAGGAAAATTTCGGATTTTAATTCTTGAAAAAATTAAATGTCAAGATTTCAGCAAAACAGTAATAATTACAGAACTTCTGGAATACCCAGGAACCTGCCTTAACAGCATTCCATGCTTTGATTAAAATGGCCGCCAAAAAAAGGCGGTAAAAATTCAACATTGTCCGATTTCAATGAAATTTGATTTCCAAGTAGATATTGATGTTGCGACTTCAAAACCGATGTTGAAAATTGTTTGTTGACTGCCATTTACAAAATGACATCTCGACTTCAAAACTGGTGTCGAAAGTGGTCCTTAGCAAGAACTTTTTTTTTATTTCAAAAACTGTAACAGATAGAGGTGAAGTGTAAATTTGAAAAATGTTCAGCATATCAAGATCTACATACTCTGAAATTTTGAAGAAAATCCAACTGCCTGTGTTGTAGTTATTGACTTTTTTCACCAAAAAAAATAAAAATTTTTCAATGCCATATGGTTATGGGTTATTTCCTTTTAAATTCTGCTTTCAAATCGTCTTTTGCTTACTTTTCTCTTTTAAGTTTTAGAGAAATTGCCTGCTATCACTTTATTAGAAATAATTATTTGTTACGTAATCTAGAGCAAAAAAGTGTTTTTGTACAAATTTTTACATTTTTTTGCAAAAATACTTTCATAAACTATACTTATTTCACAATTTAATAATAATTGTATATAACTGTATATTGTATCATTTAATTATGTTTGTTTGCCAACAATGCAAACATCTTTCTCAGTTAATAGTGAAGTTGCATCTATGCTTCAATGACTGTATAACTTTATAGCTGACCTGCATGCCTTCAGTGGACTGTCCATCGTAAACTCTTCATTCAAATATCTTCTCTGAAACCATTGGGCCAATTGGAACCAAACTTGAACCAAACAATGGTCCTTAGGTGGCCCCATTAAAAAAAAAGTGTCTGGCAAGTCTGTATCATATCCAAGATGGCCGCCAGCAGGGAACGCAGTTTAACATTGGACCCTATTGGAAAGCATTCAAAGATCTTCTCTGAAACTACTGCGCCAATTAGAACCAAACTTGGTCACAATAGTCCTTCGGGTGTCCCCTTTGAAAATTTTGTCTGGCAAGTCTGCACGTTATCCAAGATGGCCGCCAGCTGGGAACTTTGTCCAAAATTGGACAATATTGCAAAAATCTTCTCCTCTGAAAATACTGGGCTAATTGGAACCAAACTTAGTCACAATGGTCCATAGGTGGCCCCTTTTAAAAAATGTGTTCATATATCCTAGATGGCCGCCAGGAGGGAACATGTTTTTAACATTGGACCCTATAGGGAAACATATTCAAAGATCTTCTCCTCTGAAAGTACATGGCCAATTGGAATCATACTTTGTCACAATGGTCCTTACTTGGTCCCCTTCGTAAAATGTGTCTAGATGTCTGCATAGCATCCAAGATGGCAGTCAGCGGGAAACATTGTTTAACCTTGGACCCCATGGGAAATCATTTAAAGATCTCCTCTGAAAATACTATGCCAATTGGAACCAAAGTGAGGCACAATGATCCTTACATGGTCTTTTTCAAGAAAGGTGACAGTTGGTCTATGCCCATCAAAAATAGCTGCCAGTGGGGAACATAGTTTAATTTTGGATCATACAATATCAGCAAACTTCAAAATGAGACCCTTAAACATTAATAAACATCAGCAAACTTCAAAATGAGACCCTTAAACATTAATAAACAAATTTGAAAATGAGAACCTTAAACGTTGTGATTATTTTGACTTATTGTGTCAGCCATGACCCAGGTGAACGATACAGGCTCTTGAGAGCCTCTTGTTCTATTTGATTATTAGTTAGAATCTGCAGTCTGCAATTTAATTGGTATTTTGCAAAAATAGCAGAGCAGTTTGATTGTATTTATATTCTGTATTTTCTATGGATTTTCAAGTAAAGATACACACTACAAGTTCTCATTTAAAATCTCAAGATTTTCAACACCAGAAAAAAAAAATCTGAGTTGTATGAAAAATAGAAGGTAGGTGTAAAAAAAAGTATAATAAAGTACAGAGGCAAAACATATCCCCACCTTTAGTTGATGCTTGTTATTATACAGAGGTTTTACATTTTGATTTATACAATTGGGTGAATGTTTTCAGGATTATGGTGATTTGATTTTGACTGCTATTTTTTCAGTATGTATCCCTTTAAAAAAATACTATTTTTTCTGATTCCTACAGTAGTAAATACAGGATATGATAGAGCAACAAAATCAATGGAAACATAAATTACTGGTAAACTCCAATTTTCAGGTGAGAACCTTAACCACAATTTTGAATTATGAAATTGTTGACAGTGATGACATTATTAAATGCTCTAGTTGCCTAATTCGCCAGTTGAATTCATTGCATTACAAATATGTTCATAAGTTAAATACATTCATTATATTACATATATGTTTCTATTTTTAGATATTTTCAAGTTTGATCCAGATTTTGAAGCCAATGAAGAAAAATATAAAACATTGAAAAAGGGTAAGTCACATGTAAATGATTTAAATTTAAAAATTATACCCCCACTCGTGAGTGGGTGGTATATTGGAATACCCTGTCTGTCTGCCCATTCGAAGTTTGTCACACTTTTCTCAGCTACTGCTTGGCTGATTTATTAGTCCCCTACCAACCATAGCCGAAGGGGACTTTAGGTTTGCACTCCGTCTGTCCATCTGTACGTCCGTCTGTCTGTCTGTCCGTCCGTCTGTCTGTCCATCCGTCTGTCTGTCTGTCCGTCAGTCCCACATCAGTTTTCCGCATTTTTTTCTATACCAATGCAGGTATTGATCTAATATTTGGTATGTGAGTCTACCTCAATGAGTTACAGAACAAGATTAAGTTTGGTTCCGGTCCACTGATTTTTGACAGAGTTATGGGCCTTTGACTCAGAAAACTTTTTTACTATTTTTGCTGGTGTAACAAATCCTTGCTTTCCGGTAGGGGACTTGGTATTGCCTTGCAATACGATCCACACTTATTACAAGAAGTCAGTCCTAGGTCCATAGATCATGGTGTATTTCTATAAAAAGTCTCCAAATTGTGTAATCAGGAAGATTCTACAAAGATCGATCGCTGACCTACCAGCCGCCATTTTGTTTACAAACTGGCTTTACCCTAAGTTAGTTTTAGCACATGATGAAAATTGTAACTACACGATCCAATAAAGGGATGATTACATACTGATGAGAGGAAATAAAAAACACAAAACAGAGGAAAATAAGTTTATTCAGATATATAAACAGTTTTATTTATTTTTGAATACATTGTTTAATTTCCAACAGTCAGCTGGCAATACACAGTTTGACCCGATTATGATGGTGACGTAATCTGTCACATTTACAATAATTCTACAATGAAAACAATAGATTTTAACTACAAAATGTCTAAAAATGATGTTCTAGGATACAAAGTTTCTACATGGTGACAAGCCCTTCAACATTTCAACCTCTTCTTGCCAACAGAATGATTCCCCATTGCTGAAAATGGGTTTACCGGACAATCGAATACTCCGGCAAATAGAATATTTTTTCTGACAATTCTTGTATCCGATTGGGCGGAGTCTACTGTAGTTGTTTTGTTTTTGCAAGTGGTCATTATTGGTGATGCTGTTTGGCCAGAAAATTCTTAGTATCCTTCTAAAACATTGGTTTATGAAGGAGTGTATCTTCATGTCTGAGGCTATAGTTGCTCTCCAAGTTTCAGCTCCATAAAAGAGGACAGCTTTTACGTTGGAGTTGAACATCCTGATCTTAGTGGATTTGGAGATCTCTCTTGCATTGCATACCTTCTTCAACACTTTGAAGACTGTTTTGGATCCTGATGTATCCATTTCCAGTTTTCAAAGTATCCTTGGATACTATGAAAATTGGAAATTAATATCCTTTATTTTGTTTTTTGGGGGGAATTAGGGGGGTCTTCGAAATCTTTCAATTACAAGTATGAAGTAAAACTTAGCTAATTGTTTATTTCATATTTCCACAAATCATGATATTTTGTTGGATAACAGGATGTAAGATTGCCTGACAATGCCACTGCAACAAGCAGGAATTCTGAAAATTAATGGTTCAAAAACATGGCGATATGGAGATTATAAAAATGTAGATAACAAATACTACGGGAACAGAACAAAAACACAGGAACATGACTGGCACAAAAATAAAATTCTGTGAACCTGCACAAAATAAACAGCTAAACATAGCAATAGTAGGAGAGAGAGGGATTAATATAAGTTCCAATAACTTGTTTCCCAATGCTGGATAAATAAATGGGTTTTAAACTTTAAACTTTTGTCCTTAGCCATATTTGATATTGCTGATTAATGGGATTTTGTTTGCTTTTATGCATTTTTAACATATTTTGCAAAAATGGATTTCATATGTTTGGGTTCTAGTGCTGCTGATGAGGAATTAATTTCCGAAATGGCCATACAGCTCATTAAAATTATTGCAGGTGGAGTTAAGATATGTGTTATAGTTTCATGTACATTTACTCCATATCTTTTCATAAAATATTTATAGAAGCAATTTGTTCGTTTGACTGAAGAAATGTTATATCTTTTTGATATTCAGTTCCACTTTCAAATAGACACACATTATTGATAGTAACTATATGAGTATCAATTTGAAAAATGCCACCTGTTTTATCATTACTCTGTCATATTTTACAGAAATTTTAGATGAAGGAAGTTCAGATGAAGAAGAAGGCAGCGGGTCAGAATCAGGCAGCGAAGACAGTGATGAAGAAAATGAAGGTAACTCTCATAGATAAAAATATAAAACTGTTATTGGACCCTCTCTAGGTATTCTACATGTTTGATTGTTTTTACAGAAAATTCAGACTCTTTGATACAAAGCTATTGCATTTGGTTGTAGATATACATTTACTCCATATCCTTTCATAAAATATGTAGATATTGTTATTTACAGTACAATTTATAATAATAGGGTCTTTTAAGTTTTGATACCAAGAAGTGGCAATAGAATTACAATTCTAAAACGTTTCTGGCCAAAAGATGACATTTAAATCTTATGAAATTCTTATTTTTGTTAAAACGTCATATATTTTCATTCAAAATGTGTCGTCCAGATAGAATTTATATTCCTGAAAATTTTTAAATGAAAGACTTGCAGATATTATTGATAACATTAAGACTTTTCCATTTTTGTGGCTCGTATTTCATCAATCATTTTTTGAGGATTTTGGGCATATCGTTTTTGTCTTGTCTGTCTATGTGTTTAAAACTCTAACCTTTGCTATAACTTCTGAACTATGTAAAGTAGAATTTTCATACTTGATAAGTGCATAGGTCTAGTCAAGCAGAACATAAATATGCAAAATAAAAAAAATAGGTAAGGTCAAAGGTCAAGGTCACTGAGGTCAAGACTAGATTAACTGGGTATTTCTACCTATATGACTGTACAATCTGTATTATTTATCATATTTAGAGAGTGTTTGCTTTATTTTTCAGAGGATAAAACAACAATTATTGACAACACGGAGACTAACCTTGTAGCACTAAGGAGAACTATTTACCTCACTATACAATCCAGTCTGGATTTTGAAGAATGTACACATAAGTTGTTAAAAGTTCAATTAAAACCGGGTCAAGAGGTAGGTGTAATAAAAATTAATATAAAACAGCCTAGAATTATGCTGTATTGTTTTAACTTGAATTTGAGGTAAACATTCTGTAAAAATGTTCAAATCACCAGCCAGATAGATTTATATGTGTTATGAGCTAATCAAATTTGTTTTGGCGTTAACAGAATACAGGAACTTAGTTGGCCAAAAATTTTTTTGGTCAGACTTGGTAATGTGTTACAAAATGCAACTCTGAAATTACAAAATTAATTGTTTGGGGATTACCAATACCTTCAGCAGTATTTCAGCTATATTACTACAGTCTGATTTTATGGTACAACCACCATAATTTATTTTTTTTATATCTATACTCAGTAGGTATTATTGAATTTAACCGCCCACAAAGGGAAAAATAATTGACTTGTATTCCTGCCAACTGTACATTTTTTTTATGGAAAAATCCTTAGAGGAAACAGGTGATATTTGTAGGTAAATCTGTGATGGCATTAACACTGAGGTTATGTACAAGTCCAGTTGATGAAATAAAAGTAAATTAACATTTTACAGATATCCATTTCAAAAATTTATTATGTTACTTAAAGACAGATGAAATCAGTTTGTTGGAAGACCTTAAAAACAAGATCTGTAAGAGCTGATATAAACTAAAACCTGTGCTTAATTTTGACAGAGCTTTGTATTACAGAGATAGTCTTGGTTATTTCAAATTTCTAAATGAATTGGAGAATTAAAAGTAATGATTTTTGTGAAAATCCTGATTTGCACAGATTTATTCATAGATATAAGATAATTTACAACATACATATACATGTATAATACATGTAATGTAAATATTAATGATTTGCCACAGAAAATAATATCTATAATTAGTAACTCGTGAAAAAGATTGTCTTGTCCCTAGGTAAAAACATAATGAATATTAGTTGAAGTGAAAGACATAAATGTATTATTATACATGTACTTCTTTCTACGTCAATGAGAAATATTTTCTGCCTTAATTAATTGTGCATGGGTTATTTCCCTTTGTTCTGCTCTGCCAGTCTTGCTGACTGAAGATAGTATACTACATGAAGATGTGCATAAAGTACAGGTAATATGACTGCTGGTCAAAATTTTGAAGCGAAGATAATTCAACTTTGTATATTTTCTGGAAAAAAACATGAGTCCATTCTTGTGTTGTGTGACTTGTGTCCACATTTGTACTGTGTCCAAACATGTAT
>MJUU01040505.1:3287-36590 GCA_002080025.1 Modiolus philippinarum
TTTTATTTTTCATCGCATTTCGATGGGATTTTTTTCTTTTGATTCCTCTTGATATAAGCTTTCAGCATCATGTCAATGGATTGGGCGTAGCTCTTACAGTTTCTGAGCTATAGAGGGTCAAAGAGGAATCATAAGGAGTCATAAGGGCTAATTTTTATTTTCCCTAGTTTGTGTCCAGCTAATTACTTGGTCAATCTCCTTATTGCGTCCATCTAATTATTGTGTCAAGCTCTTTCCTATGTCCATACTCACTTTAAATTACGCTTTTTCAAATTTCAGTGGACGACATGCTGCGGTCGTATCATGCTGCGCTCGGCGTAGCCCTTTTTTATGTTGAGAGCTTTCTGATGGCACCATATTTGTAGACATTTTGACCTTGACCTTTCTCTGGGGAGAATTTTTGAAAAACTTTAACCTTGCTTATAGAATTTGGTTGTTTAGTGGTAGCGTGTTCATATTTAGTATGTAGCTTTCTGTGACGAGAGCTTTCTAATGGTGCCATATTTATAGACATTATGACCTTGCCCTGAGGGCATTTTTTTTTTTTTTAAAAACTATAACAGTGTTCCTAGAATGTTGAAATTTAGTGGTAAGATGTTCAATTTCAACTTATGACTTCCTTATGATGATAGTTTTCTAATGGCACCATATTTTTAGACATTTTGGCCCTAACTTTGTCCTTGGGGCATTTTTTTTAAATCTTCAACCTTGCTTCTAGAAGTTAGTTGTTTAGTTTTAGGGTGTTTATATTTTTTTCGTGACTTTCCTATGGTGAGAGCTTTCTGGTAGTACCATAGTTGTAGACATTTTGACCTTGACATTGCCCTGGGGCAGTTTTTTTTTAAATTTGAACCCTGTTTATAGAAGTTATTCTTTTAGTGATAGAGAGTTCCTGTTTGACATGCGGCTTTCTTATATTGCATTTAAAGTATTTATCACGAAAATGTATAACCTTCAAATTAATAGTGCATTGCGGTTACTGTAATCCCCGGCGAGCTATGTTGTCTTCTGACAACTCTTGTTTTAGATCCGTGCTATATTCAAGATGGCCACCATCAGGTTGCATAGATTAACATGGGAACCTATGTGAAAACACATCCACATTCAAAGATCATTATAGTTAGCATTTAATCATATGAAATTCATTATTCAAAGATTTTCTCAAAAAAGTGTTTAACCAATGGAACTAGGTTTGTTCATATAGATATTAGGAAGAATTTCTTTTAAAAATGTGTCTGGGATGTCCTTTGATTATCCTCCTTCAAATTATGTACTTTGGGGTTTAAATGACAGTTTACACAATTTAAATGGCCAAAAGTCTTACCTAGCCACGGGCCTTTGTTTTAAACAAAATCTGAGTGTTTCTGGTTTTAATTTTTTTTTAAGTTAGTGTCAATAAAAAGAGTATCAAAGCAATTTTTAGCTGACCTGGCTAATGCCAGTGTGAGCTTTTGCCATCACTTTTCGTCCTTCTTCCGTCCGGCGTAAACTTTTCATTCAAAGATCTTCTCTTCTGAAACTACTGGGCCCATTGAAACCAAACTTGGCCACAATAGTCCTTAGATGGTCCCCTGCAAAAAAGTTGTTTTTCAGATCCCCGCTATATTCAAGATGGCAGCCAGTGGGGATCATAGTTTTAACATTGGACCCTATGGGAAAACACTTTCAGAGATCTTCTCCTCTAAAACTACTTGGCCAATTAAAACCAAACTTGGCCACAATAGTTCTTAGATGGTCCCCTACAAAAAAAAGTTGTTTTTCAGATCGGCCCGATATCCAAGATGGCCGCCAGCAGGGATCATAGTTTAAATATTGGACCCTATGGGAAAATTCTTTCAAAGATCTTCTCTGAAACTTTTCAGCCAATTGGAACCAAACTTGGCCACAATAGTCTTTAGGTTGTGGCCCTGCAAAAGAGTTGTTTTTTAGGTCTTTGCTTAATGCAAGATGTCTGCCAGCGGGGAACAATTTTAACATTTGACCCATTGGGAAAACATTAAATATCTTCTCCTGAAATTACATGGCCAATAGTGAAAACATACTTGGTCACAACGGGCCATAGTTGTTCCTGTTTGAAAAATTTGCCTGGCTTGTCTGCGTGGCATTCAAGATGGCCCCAGTGGGGAACATAGTTTAACCTTGAGACCTATCGGAAAGCATTTAAAGATGTTCTGCTCTGAAAATATTTAGTCAATTGGAACCAAAATTAGACTCACTGGTCCCCTTCAAGAAAGGTGACAGTAGAACTGTACCCCATCCAAAATAGCTGCCACTCTAGAATATAGTTTAAGATAATATAACATCAATGTCTATTAACAAATTTGAAAATAATGCCCTTAAAACATTGGGATTATTTTAACTGCATAAATCAGCCGTGGCCCAGGTGAGCGTTACAGGCTCTTGAGAGCCTCTTGTTTTATTTTAAGTCCGATTTTGATGCAGTTTTTGCAATAGATTCCTTATGAAAAATTAACTAGTGCTGCACTATCAGATTTTTGATAACTTGTTTCCTTTCCAAGTTATGAGGGCCCAACGGGGCCAAAATTGCAATCATGCGGATAACCTAAAATTTTTATTTTTCATCAGATTTTGATGGGATTTTTTTCTTTGGATTCCTCTCATTGTTAACTTTCAGTAGTATGCCAACAGATTTGTAGTAGCTCTTACCATTTCCGAGCTATAAGGGGTCAAAGGGGCCAAAATTGTAATTATCAGAAATATGTGAAATCTTTATTTTTCAAAGTTTTTTTTGGGGGGGTGTATAGGAATCGCCCTGTCTGTCTGTCTGTCTGTCCGTCCGACTGTCCACACTTCTCGTAAGCTCAAGTCCTCTTAAACCACTTGAAGGATTTTGATGAAACTTTACACAAAGGAAGGACACTATATGGAGATGTGCATGAAGGAATATAATTATTGTCCGAAACCAGGAAGGGGAGATAAATCGACTTTGACCGTTCGTTGATTCCTGTGTATGGGTTACCTCGTAAGCTCAACTCCTCTTAAACCACCCTAAGGATTTTGACGAAACTTTACACGCAGGAAGGACACTAGACGGAGAAATGCATGAAGGAATATAATTGTTGTCAGAAACCAGGAAGGAGAGATAATTCGACTTTGACTTTTCGTTGATTCCTTATGTATGGGTAACATCGTAAGCACAACTCCTCTAAAACCACGTGAAGGATTCTGATGAAACTTTACACAAAGGAAGAACACTATATGGAGATGTGCATGAAGGAATATGATTATTGTCCGAAATCATGAAGGGGAGATAATTCGACTTTAACTTTTCGTTGATTCCCTATGTATTGGTTATCTCGTAAGCGCAACTCATCTTAAACCACTTGAAGGATTTTGATGAAACTTTACACAAAGGAAGAACATTATATGTAGATGTGTATGATGGAATATGATTATTGTTTGAAATCAGGAAGGGGAGATAATTCGACTTTGACTTTACTTGATTTCTCCTACAGTTATCTTTTTTCCAGAGAAAAAAATTCTAAGCATAGATATTGTGAAGTCACACTGTTGGAGAGACACACTTTTTTCATTGTAATCCTCTTGAAAAATAGTTGTTTTTAAAGTGTTGTAATGAAATTTCTCTAATGCTTATGATTTTTGTGTAAAATGTCAAATAGGCTAAAAAAGGTGAATTTCATATTTATCTGATTTAGACAGAGTATTTTCATTTGAATCCTTGTGATAAGTTCTTTCTTGAATATTATATCATTATGTCCATACTTGTATTGTGTCCACACTTGTACTGTGTCCACACCAACTTAAATTTGTACTTACCATATCGACCCAGGGTTCAATTAGCGGGGGTATATTTGGCTGCCATTCGGCGACAGCTCTTTGTCTTCTTTGGATTCCTCTCATTGTAAGCTTTCAACAGATTAGGCATAGCTCTTGACGTTTCAGAGGTACCGGTTTAAGGGGTCAAAGAGGCCAAAATTGCAATTATTAGAAATATGTGAAATCTTCCATTTTTCATCAGATTTTTTTCTTTGGATTATTCTCATTGTGTAAGCTTTCACTACTTTGGCAATAGATTTTGCGTAGCTCTTACGGTTTCCAAGCTATAAAGGGTCAAAGGGACCAAACTGTAATATTTCAAAATATGTGAAACAGATTTTTCTTATAGCTCGTACGATATCCTATTAATAAGGGATTTAAAGGGCTAATTTTGATTTTCTCTAGTTTGTGTCCAGTTAATTTATGTGTCAAGGTCCTTATTGTGTCTAGCAAATTACTGTGTCCATATTAATTTAGCCCAATATTCAGATTTAGAGGTTCACAGAGCCAATCTTCGACTCGTTCACAAATGTGTGCGAGATTCCAACCAAACTTTAGTATATGTTATTTATCAGGTCTGGTTATGCACATTATACTTGAAATTTTGTTTTTACAGATTTAAGAGGTTTGCCAAGCCAACATACCTCATTTGTTATTTCAGATTGTTAATCTGCAAGTCCCCAAAACTCTATTCATATTTTAAACAAATTTGCAGAGTGTTTTTCTCCTAGTTTAGCCATGCACATAATGCTTAAGTTTACAGATTGCAGAGGTTCACTGGGCCAAAAATGGCTCTTCTGTAGTGCAGGCAACACATTTGTTCCATGGAACACCCATCAATTTTATTTTATTTGTATGCAACCAGTTGAATGTGAAATCATCTAGGTGTGTTGCTGTCACTCAATTATTCTATCAACAGTCAATCGACTAAATCTTGCAGGGAGTGTTTTTCCAAATTGTTGCTGTACCTTTTAGGTCGGTTGTCTTAACTTCGTATTTAGTCCAAAAAGGAGACTCGAAGCAGTATGTCATCCAAGATCTCTTGAACATTATTTAAGCTTGTATTTTTTATCATTGGAGTCTGCCACCATGAGTTAAAGAACAAGTTTTGAGTTTGGTTCTGATTTACCAATTTTTGGCTCGAAGTGACCAGAAGGTGCAAGCTTTTTCCATCACTTGGCGTCTGTCGTCTTACTTTTTTTAGCTCACCTGGGTATGGCCAGGCCAGGGTGAGCTTTTGCCATCACTTAGCGTATCTATTTTTTTTTCCAAAAATCTTCAACTCTGAAACTACTGGGCCTTTTTAGCTAACCTGGCTAAAGCCAGAGTGGGCTTTTGCCACCACTGCATCCATCATCTGTCCAGTGTAAACTTTTCAAAGATCTTCTCTAAAATGAAATGAAACCAAACTTTACCACAATAGTCCTTGTGTGGTCCCATGCAAAAAGGATGTTTATCAGGTCCATTCTATATTCAAGATGGCTGCTAGTGGGAAACAGTTTTAATATGGGACCCTATGGGAAAACACATTCCCAGGCTGGGCGGTCCCTTGCAAAAGGTGATTTTCAGGTCTGCAGTATGTCCCAAGATGGCTGCAAGCAGGAAACAAAGTTTAACATTCCCAGGCTGGGCGGTCCCTGGCAAAAGGTGATTTTCAGGTCTGCAGTATGTCCCAAGATGACTGCAAGCAAGAAACAAAGTTTAACATGGGGTTCAAATGTAAAACCCATTCAAAGAAACTTTAGAGCCAATTTTGCAACAATAGTCATTAGGTGTTCCCTTACTAAAACGTGTTTTCAGGTATGGCGATATGCTATATGGTAGCCAGCAGGGAATATAGTTTAAATATTACACAAAGGTCTTCCTGTAAACCACTGTGCATATATAGAAACTATTGCTTAACCAATATTTGCCTCTTTAACATGGGAAGTCAAGGTCAAGGTGAGCTATACGGGCTCTAGAGAGCCTTTAGTATTACACCAGGCTTGGCATGGATCATCACAAGGGTATGTAGTTTAAAAATATATTCGAGTAGTGCTGACTTCATAACATGCAGTCACTACTGAAAATGGAACATAATATTAGGAAAAATGCTGGTTTTTATGACAACCACATGCAAAAAATTAGGTCATTTAATGGTATGGTACTGTCGTAGCAGGCGGGGAAGTAGTTCACAAAAAATGTCACCCCTGTAAATTTGTTTACCTGCCATCTCCTCAAATAAACAAGATGTGTGATGACAGCCACGGTAAAAAAAAATCAAAATTTCTAATACTTGCGGTATTTTTTTTACATTTCACTTAATATGTGTCTTATGCTGCAACAATCGCTGTATTGTACAGATATCTGAGAAATATACAAATGTCGTTGATTATATTCATAAAACATTGTTTTAAAACCAACTCTATCTGATGGTCAAAACTGTGTATAATAAAGAAAAAAATCTAGCCACCCTCAAAGGGCATGGGCGGAAACAAAATTTAGGAGTATTGTTAAATATATAATTATGCATCGTATTAACCATATGAAATTGATTTCTGCAAATGGCCTTTTTCAGGATCCACTTTTTTTCAAGTTTTTAAGTAGAGAGAAAATGGACTTTTCATTATATTTTTAGCTCGCGAGTGGTTTGTACTCACTGTGAAATAAATATATGGGGCAATTAAAGGGGCATGTATTACTTTAAGTATTTTCACTTCGTTAAATTTCAAGTATTAATTAGTATTTGAGGTATCATGTAAGGGTGGTTACTATTTGGTATTCTTTTAGAGTGATTTGTTGACAATTTCCTATTTATACAAAGTAGATTCTCGAAAGAAACCTCAGAAAGAATGCATAGGAGATAATAAAATCGATAAATTTGAACTTTAATTCTGGGGAAACGCTACATAGGGCGGACATAAAAATTTGCACATGGAATAACAGGAGTATTGGCAATCCGTATACAAAATTTGGTCAAAATCTAAAGATGGCCTTAAATTTTTGGGGATCCACTTTGAAAGACAGACATCAACTTGATCTTTTTTGCCGATTTGTGCATCGTTTATGCATCTACACGTTCACCTGCGGTAATCTACGTTGTTTTTATATAAATTCAAAATAAAGGAATGGAAAATATTAGTATTTTTTTCATTGGAAATAACTTTTATAATTATGCATCTATGGTAAACAATCCAAAAAGTAACATTTCTACCTCATTTAAACGAGAGCTCGATTTCAACCACTTCCCCGACTGTGAGACACTTGGTTTTGTCGAAAATTTCATTTCCGTTAATCATTGTGAAATTGTTACAATGTTCCTTCTTACAAAAGGAAGGCTTTGATTACTTTGGATAGTGTAGCCCTGTCCCGTTTTAAACAGGACTAAAATTGGCTGTTTTCACATATTTTGCTGTAGAATATTTATTATATATCTAAATTTTAGCTCGCCTGGCCTACAAGGCCATCATCGCAGCCATGTGAGTTTTGCCATCCCTCGGCGTCCGTCCATGAACTTTATATTTTAACTATCTCCTCTGAAACCATTGAATCAAACTTTACAGGAATAATGTTTGTAATTTCCTTTACTAAGATTGCTCAAATTTTTCATATCAGACAAAAACAGGGCCGAACATAGTTTAATATTGGACCTTATGGGCAAAGACAAGATTTTGACTATGTATTCTGATATGGCTAGAGCAAATTAAACCAAACTTATAGGAATGATGTATGGAAGGTCTTTCACGTAGTATGCTGAAAGCTTTTTGATCGCTTTCCAATAAGGAACATAGTTTAACATTAGACCCTATGAGAAATTCACTTTAACTATCTCCTGAAAACCACTGGGCCAATTTGAACCAAACTTTACAGGAATAATATATGTAAGGTCCTTTACTAAGATTGCTGATTTTTAGCTCACCTGACCCAAAGTGTCAGTGTGAGCTATTGCCATCACTTGGCGTCCATCGTCCGTTAACTTTTCACACTGAAGCAAATTCAACTAAACTTTATAGGAATGATGTATGGAAGGTCCTTTACGAAGATTGCTCATTTCCGATAAATAACTTGCCCGCCAGCGCGGAACTTAAAGTCTGTTTCCTTTAGATAATGGAAATTCTCTTCTGTGGACTTTATTATTGCATATTTCGGCACCAGATTTTGTATGGCTGTGTAAAAATATTATACACTTCTGGAACCACTTTGAATTTGATGATTTCCAATACATGTTGAAAGAAAAGACACTTTTTAAAAATGCTCCATGCTTTTAAATGGATGATATTTTCCGTGCACAATTATCAACTAGACTGGACCATTCTGAAATAGGTATAGGCAGGTATTTCTTTAAGTCAGATGATAAACAAGTCTCACTTTGGCTTTTACCATGTGCTTGGATCCCCTTTTGATTTAAGAAAAAAAATACCCGTTAATGATATAATTCAACAAAATATTTTAAGATGTTTTAACATGTGATTGAAATATACATGCATTAAACCCAAAATAAAATATTTGAAATAAATTGTTAGTGTACTGCTAAATTCTATTCGGTGTTTACAAACAAAAAGTCCGTGGATAACAATTGTTAACCCCAAACGAGTACACCTTGCTATTATTAGGTAGGTCAACTCGGGTCATCTAATTATCAAGTTACTTGATCGCCCTTAAAATAGAACAATCCAGCACTTAGAAATTTTCACCTGTTTGAAAAAATTGTACAAATGTGCATGTTGTAAACAGCGAATTCAACGTTTTTCAGTTATGTATGATCATTCTTGATATACATACCAAATATAATAAAGATCAGTGTAAAAATAAAGCTGAAATCGTGAGATTTCCTTTTCTTTAGTATCTAAAGGAAGTGAAACCGACTTTAGGTTTAACATTGGACCCTTTGGGAAAAATCACATTTTCATCTAATCTTCTGAAACCACAGAGGCAAATTCAACCAAACTTTACAGGAATGATGTACTAAAGGTCCTCGACTGATTAATCATTTCGTTTGGATCCGATAAAAAAACATGATCGCCAGCACGGAACATAGTTTAACATTGGACCCTATGGGAAAAATCACATTTTCATCTTCTCCTCTGAAACTGCGGAAACAAATACAACCAAACTGTAGAGGCATGATGTACTAAAGGTCCTCAACAAAGATTGCTCATTTCGTTCCGATCCAATAAAAACATGGCCGCCAGCGCAGAACATAGTATAACATTGGACCCTATGGGAAAATCACATTTTCATCTTCTCCTCTGAAACCGTTGAAGCAAATTCAAATAAACTTTACATGAATGATGTATGGAAGGTCTAATATCAACAAAGATTGCTCATTTCTTTTGGATCCGATAAAAAACATGGCCGCCAGCACGGAACCTAGTTTAACATTGGACCCTATGGGAAAATCACATTGTGATGTATGGAAAGTCCTCAACAAAGATTGCTCTTTTTGTACCAATCCATTAAAAAGATGGCCGCCAGCACAGAACATAGTTTAAACATTGGACCCCATGGGAAAATAACATTTTCATCTTTTCCTCTGATACCAATGAAGCAAATTCAACCAAACTTTGCAGGAATCATGTATGGAAGATCCATGACTAAGATTGCTCATTTTGTTTTGATCTGAGAAAAAAACATGGTGTCCAGTGCGGAACATAATAACATAGTTTAACATGGGATCCTGTGGGAAAATCTTCATATTCATGATCTACTCTGAAACTAAAGCAAATTTAACTTAACTGTATTGGAGTAATGAATGGAAAGATATTAACAAAGAATACTTATTTCATTTGAATCTAACAAAAACATGGATGTCAGTAGCTTAACATTAGACCCTATAGGAAATACAATTTTGGTCATCAGCATAGGCATGGCTTAAAAACATCTTTGTCATGTGAGCGATACAGTCTCAGTATCTGAGCCTCTAGTTATCTTTTCCTCTTTTCCTCTGAAACCCCTAAAGCAAATTCAACAAAACTTTACAGGAATGATGTTTGGAAGGTCCTTTGCAAAGATTGCTCATTTCATTCCAAAAACATGGCCGCCAGCCCGGAACTTAGGTTTAACATTGGACCCTATGAGAAAAATCACATTTTCATCTTCTCTGAATCCACTGTAGCAAGTTCAACCAAACCTTACAGGAATGGTGTACGGAAGGTCCTTTACAAAGATTGCTCATTTCGTTTCAATCCGATAAAAACATGGCCCACCAGCATGGAACATAGTTTAACATTGTACCCTATGGGAAAATCACCGGCATTTTCATCTTCTCTGAAACCAATGAAGCAAATTCAACCAAACTTTACAGGAGTAACGTACTAAAGGTTCTTAACAAAGATTAAGCTCATTTCCCTCGGATCTGATGAAAAACATGGCTGCTAGCATGGAACATAGTTTAATATTGGAAAATCACATTTTCATCTTCTCTGAGATCGCTGTTCAAGTAAATGTAACCAAACTTTGCAGGAATGAAATATGGTAGGTCCTTTACAAAGATTGCTCATTTCATTCCGATCCGATAAAAAACAAGGCCGCCAGCACGGAACATAGTTTAACATTGGACCCTATGGGAAAATCACATTTTCATCTTCTCCTCTGAAACCACTGAAGCAAATTCAACCAAATTTTACAGGAATGATGTACGGAAGGTACTATACAAAAATTGCTCATTTCATTTCGATCCAACGAAAAAAACATGGCCTCCTGTGCAAAAGATAGTTTAACATTGGAGCCCTGTATTAGAAAACCATCAAAAAATAGTTAAACATTGGAGTCCTATATTAGAAAACCATCCTTTTCATCATCTTTTATGAAAATATTCAAGCAAATTTAACTAAATGTATAGAAGGTCCTTTGCATTTCAGTTGGATCATAGCTAAACATAAAACGACATTAGTAAAAAAAAAACATCATTTTTGGTCATGCATGGCATAGAAGCATTTTGTCAGGTGAGCGATACAAGCTCAGTCTCTGAGCCTCTAGTTAAGATCCGCTAAAAACATGGCCACCAGGGCCGAACATACATTTTGACTATTTCTTATGAAACTACTGGAGCAAATTAAATCAAACTTTACATGGAATAAATAATATATGGTAGGTCCTTCACTTATAGATTGCCGATTTTCATACGCCCGTCGAAAGACGGACGTATTATGGTATACCCTCCATCCGTCCGTCTGTTAACTTTTTGGTTTCTTGAGATCATCTCTGTAACCGCTTGACATATTGATGTCATATTTGGTATATGAGTATATCTAGATGAGATACAGATCAAGTTCGAATTTGGTTCTGGTCGGTTCATTTTGTACAGAGTTATGGGCCTTGGACTTCGTGAAATTTTGAAAAAAATATACGTTTCCGGACTTTTTTTCTGTAACCGCTCAACATATTGATTTGATATTTGGTATATGAGTATATCTGGGTGAGATACAGATCAAGTTCGAATTTGGTTCCTGTCGGTTGACTTTGTACAGAGTTATGGCCCTTTGGCTTTGTGAAATTTTTAAAAATATAGGTTTCTGGATTTTTTTTAAGTGCTTGACATATTAATTTGATATTTGGTATCGGTATATGAATGGGATTTTCTTTGGATTCCTCTTGTTGTAAGCTTTCAGTAATATGCCAATAATTTTGTCGTAGTTCATACGGTTTCCGAGCTATAAGGGGTCAAAAAGGCCAAAATCGCGATTTTTCAAAGTATGTTAAATCTTTATTTCTCGTCAGATTTGAATGGGATTTTTTCTTTTTATTCCTCTTGTTGCTAGTTTTTTTGTAGTATGCTTAAAGATTTAGCATAGCTCTTAAGGTTTCCAGGCTATAGGGGGAAGGAACTTGGGCCCTATCACATTGGCTGTAGGGGGATGGTTTGGGCCCAATAAAACTAGTTTAACCCCGCCGCAGCAGGTTTGCGCCTGTCCTAAGTCAGGAAATTTATTAAGCCATTGTGTGTCTTGTCTGTTTTCTAGTTAGTTCACTTTATGTCTATGGGAGTCTAGGATGATGTTAATTTCGCTGAACTTAATTACTCTTTATTTAGGGGCCAACTCCGACCTACCGTTGGGTGTGGGGTTTCCTCACCGTTCATTGAAGATCTTATGGTGGCTTTGAGTTGTTATTACTCCCCTTTGGGTCGTTGTCTCTTTGACACATTCCCCGTTTCCGTTCTTTTTCTTATAAATTCCTATAAAGGGTCAATGTGGCCAACATTGCAATTTTTCGTAATGTGTAAAATTTTTATTTTATTTTTTTTTTATGTTTTGGCTATAAGGGACCAAAACAGGTTCAAAATGCAATTCTTAAAATAACTATATATTTCATTAAATTTCAATGGGGCTTTTTCTGTCTATTCCTTTTGATGTAACTTTCAGTTGTTCGTCAACAGATATTACGTGGCTGATATACATCTCGGAGCTATTGGGGATCAAAAACGGCTAATGTTTTATCATTGTCCCTGGTTTTTTGTCCAGCTAATTTCTGTTTTAAGATCCTTTTTGTGTCCATCTATTTACTTTGTCAAACTCTTTTCTGTGTCCATATTCACTTAAAATTACACTTGTTCAAATTTTAGTGGTCGACATGCTGCAGTCGTATCATGCTGCGCTCGGTGTAGCCCTTTATTTGTCAATAACTTATGTTCAAGTTGATCAAACCTTATGAAATCTTTATACAATGTTCCTCGTCACAAGAGGAAGGCAGGGGTTGGTTTTGGTCATTGTGACCCCTCCCCGTTTTTAAAAAGGGGGCAAAATTGGGTGTTTTCACATATTTGGCTGTAGGATTTTTATTATTTATCAGATTTTGATGGGTTTCTTTTAGCGTACTTCTAAGGAAATTTCCAATCAGTAGTATGCCAACGGATTTCACATTACATGTACCTTTCATGAGATAAATGGGTCAAAAAAGGGGTGAATCTCAAAAACATTATTTTTTTCGTATCTTGCCGAAATTTGATGCAGTTTTTTTTCAATGGATTCCTTATGAAAAATAAACAAGTGCTTACTTACTAGTATTAGATTTTTGATAACTTGTTTCGTTTTGGAGCTATAAGGTAATCAAACGGACCCGGATCAAAGTTGCAAATGTGCATATAACTTTTTTTTTTATTTTTCATCGGGTTATGAGGTTTTTTTCCTTTAATTTCCTCTTGTTGTAAACTTTTAGTAGTATTTTAACCGATTTTTTTTGTAGCTTTTACGGTTTCCGAACCATAAGGAGTCAAAAGGGTCGAAATTGCAATTTTTCAAAATGTGTAAAAACTTTCTTTTTGTCCGGAAGCGAGACACATGCGATCCTTATTTTGTCGTCGCCGTTGTCAACAATCAGGTTGAGCCTAGGACCAAGTTTTTTTAAAATGTATATAGAATCGCTTGAAAATTTGTCAAAGGCTAATTTATGGTCAAGAGACTTTATCCATGGCAATATTTAAAAAATAATAATAATTCCAATTTTTCCGTATTTTGCCATTAGTTGGACCTAGTTTTATTATTTTTTTTTCACTATATCTCAGCACTATCATGCCATAGACATTATCACAATTGGTATATGGTTAGATCTTAAGTAGTAACCAGTATCCATAATAGAATTATGTCACCTTGACCTATATTTTCCACACCAATGAATTTGGGTAAATTTTCACTATAGCTCCAAAGATAAGATAGGAATTTTATTAAACTAATCACAAACCCATACAAGGCATCATAATATAGCAACATACAGTTTGATTGGACATAAATAAGAACAAACAAATAAATATATAGGCCACTATTGGTCTACTATGTTAAGGGCATGACCAGAGCCTGACACATTATGTTTGTGTCTTATCAATAACCTATGATTCAATTATCGCATATATAAAAATAGTCAAAATATTGTAGAGAAAATTACTCTTTTGGTCTCCATTTGTTTCTTATTTCAAAGCATTCTATAATGAAATTACCAATGTATCAGGTCCATATATCAACAATGTGCAAACAAAATTTGGATTAAGGAATTGAATTTTGACGTGGAATTGCTGCATATAGTTTATAAATGCAAAATAAGCTTTCGGAATTTAATTCCGGTTCTAACTTTGGTAAATTTCCTGAAATTCCAAGACTAACAATTTTTTAAATTTCTGCATCCTATCAAATGTTTTAGCCATTTTTTCAGTCAAACGAGGCATACATCTTAAAACCTGGAATCAAAAATATAGTTCCAATTTTGGTAAATTTCCTGAAACTCTCAAAGCCCATGCAGCAGGTTTTGGGAATTCTTGTTAGCAACTATACTTCTTGGATAAATTTGAATGAAAACAAATATCTTCAATGCTTAGATTTCAAATATTTTTGATTCCAATTATGGTAAATTTCCTGAAACTCTCGAAGACTAGCTGTTTTTTTAATTGTACTTAGCAACCAGATATTAATATAGCCCAAATTATAACGACAGTGGAGTGAGCAGGCGAAATTTTTATAAATTTATTGTATTTCGATGTTTTTTTTTCTTTTGATTCCTCTTGCTGTAAGCTTATGTTTGTATGTCAATATCAGTTACCCACGTTTTTACCCGTAGGCGTTGCGATTGTACCACCGTGGAACACTTCTGTACAACCTGAGGCATAGAACGGATTCATCCCCGGCTTTGTCTTTTATATGCACCGAAAAAGTGGATCATTGGAAGTAAATCTATATGAAATTTCAACGTCATCTGTGTTGCGCAACAAAACGTAGCCATTTATTTTTGCTCACGACGGATAACTTGGAAACCGTTGCAGATATAAAAAATCTGACATCGTATAAAAATGTTCAGCATGCCAAGATCAACCTACCTTGCAATTTTTGATGATAATCTAATGACCCATTTTAGAGTTATTGCCTTTTTTCTGTATTTTCAAAATTTTGATGTTTGACAATTTTTATTTAAAAAAGAGGAGTTAAGTTTATATTTCAAAAATGTTCAGCTTTATACTACATTACCGCATACACTCATCAAAGAGAAATTATCGTATTTGATCAAATGGTCCTTCAAAAAATCAGGATGTACGTACATTTGTTGCAATACATTTAAATCGTTTTTCAGTGACGACAAACATGACAAATATACAAACTGGACTTGTCAGGATTTGATAAAAGCATTGAATTTTCTTCTTGAAAATATTTTTGTTCGTTTCGGTGATACAGTCTATCGGCAAAAATAGGTATTCCTATGGGTACCAACTGTGCACCTCTCATAGCAGATTTATTTCTTTATTGCTACGAGTCACAATTCATGGCAAAAATTCCAAAAGACCCTACTAAACAGCATTTAGTGGATAAATTTAACAATACATATAGATATTTGGACGATATTTTGGCTTTAAACAATCCTGAATTTTCTAAATTTACAGATGAAATTTATCTTGCAGAACTTACTTTATAAATCCAATAGCAGCAGTGATTATACTCCTTTTCTTGATCTTGATATATCAATAAATCAGGGAAAGTTAAACACTAAGGTTTTTGATAAAGGGATGATTTCTCCTTCCCTATAGTCAATTTTCCCCATCTCGACGGCGATGTTCCGTTAGCCCCTTCTTACGGGGTCTACATTTCACAACTTGTTCGATATGCACGAGTATGTAGTGATGTTTCTGACTTCAACGACCGAAATCTTTGTCTCACTGAAAAACTTCTGCACCAAGGGTTTAGATATCATAAATTGATAAAAACATTCTCTAAATTTTATTATAGATACATTGACTTACTAAGAAAATTTGATTCTACATGCAGGGCTCTTATACATCAGGGCATTTCACATCCAAACTTCTATGGCAATATTATTTACAAAGCGCATAAATTCAAAAATTGCCCTTCCAAACTTATTAACCCGTTGAACAAACTAATTCATGAAGGATATAAATACAGCATTGTTGTTAAGTCTTTACTTTTGGTTTTTGTTGGCAAAAACATTGATAATCTCCTAAATGCTTTACACCATAACTAAATTTAAACAATTTTTCATATTGGCAGTATTTGGCATTGCGCAATATAATGTTCTTCTTTCATAATTGATGATGTTGTTATACCAAATCTATTTAGTAGTATTTCAGTTGAAGTTTCATATGTAAGAAGGCTTGATATCTTAGTCAACGGAAATTATGTCCTTAGCTAGCTGTCAGTAACTGCGAGCATTTGTCCGGACAGTACCTGTGTGAATTGTTTTCATGTTTTATGTAATTCATTGTATGGGTACTCGTCTTGATAAGTTGGACTTTTTTCTAGTTTTATTTTTACACTCTAAAAACGGTGTTTAGATCATAAACACAATCCTAAACACAAAATTTGTGTTGAATTTTGAACGCGTTTAGCCCTAAACATGTTTAGGTATGGAAATGTGTTTTAAACATGTTTAACTTATGTTTATGTTTAGGTTTTAAACATGTTTAACCTTTTCCTTCTGTATTGTTTTTGTTTATTTATTTATTTATTTATTAAAAAATCTCAAAAGTCTTCTCTCCAATCGCTTCTTGCTGGGATGCTTGTACTGGCTGCTATCGAGTACTGTGTTGCTTCCATTACCTGAAATGATATAAGTAAAAAAATTACCTTGTGCAGGCTTTAATTATTAACAAAGCCTTTCAAATTCAAAAGCTTGTATATTGGGAAAAAAATTATTATATTGAGAAACGTTCTTCAAAAATTCTTTAAATTTGACTAAAACATGGTTGCAAAATAACAACATGTACATTGAAATCGATGCATAACAACAACACAGACGAAAATAAATTATTACACCAATAAGCATTAATCTTTTTCAAATATCGTGTCAACTTCTTACCTTTAAAACAGTTTGTATTTAAAGCAACATCCTCATCAGAGCGCACATTGTTCATCCCTGTTTATTGCCACGTTTTCATTTTCAAAATCAAACAAAGAAAGATTAGAGCGCCCTCTATATGAAGGATAACATCTGAAACAGCTAAACATGTTTAGATCTAAACACGTTTAGGAAAGTGTTTAGGTGTTTAGGATTGTGCTTAACTTAATGAAAATATCAATAAAATTGTTAAAGAATGATGATTTTATCAATCTAAATATGTTCAAATCCTAAACATGTTTAGCCTAAACATGTTCAAGTTGATAAGTGTTTAGGTTTTAAACACAATCCTAAACGTGTTAGGTCTAAACGTGTTTCAAAAGTGTTCAAATCCTAAACACTGTTATTACAGGGTACTCTGAGTCTTTTTGTGTATTTATTTTTAGCCATTCACCACACATCGGGGGAGGGTTTTGATCCAAGAAAACGAGTTTAACCCCACCGCAATTTTTGCGCCTGTCCCAAGCCAGGAACATGTTGGTGACTGGCTTGTCCGTGTCTTCTTATGAAATTTTAGTTTCTTGATATTTGGGACATTGGATGTGGTTTGTTTCCATTGATTTATTCACTTTTTTACCTTTTTGGGGCCATTTAGGGCTTGCTATATGGTGTGAGGTTCCTCACTGTGTTGAAGACCGTACGGTGACCCCTAGATGTTTTGTTTTGGGTCGTATTAACCTGGATATGGGATGTTGTCTCCTTGACATTTACCCCATTTCCTTTCTTTTTCATAGCCTATCAATATCTACCCACATGGCAATTTTGAAGAAATTCAAAATATACATATAGGAGTTATTGCCCTTTATTGGTTGAATTTTTCGTAATTGTATATATTTCGTTGTGTATTTCATTAACCATTTGAGATGGAAATCAAGTTAAATTGCAAAAATGTTCAGTAGGCAAAGGACTGTATTTTATTGAACATGGTCAAAGTCTGATCTCATCCCAGATGTCTACCAGCTGGGATCTTAGTTTAACATTTGACTCATTGGAAAAAGATGTTCTCTGAAGCTACTTGGCCAATTGAAACCAAACATGGTACGTTACAACAGTTCTCCGTTTCGCGTTTTGTCCCCATTGAAAAATGTGTCCGACAAGTCCACATCACACCCAAAATGGCTGCCAGCAGGGAACATGGTTTAACATAGACCCATATATGAAGGCTTTCAAAGATCTCTGAAGCATCAAAGCAAGCTGAATCCATGCTTGAAGTAATCATTGTGTGATCCCCTTTAAAAATTTGTCTGGCCAGACACTTCAAGATACTACCAATGAGGATTATAGTTTAACACTGTACGCTATGGGAAAACACATTAAAAGATGTCTGAAACTACTGGGCCAATTTGAACCAAACTTGATCACAATAGTTCTTACCCCCCACCTTTGAAAAATGTAGCTGGCAAGTCGATATTGCATCCAAGATGGCCAACAGTAAGGACCAGAGTTTGACATTGGACCCTATGGATAAGCATTAAAAGATTTTTTCTTTTTGAAACAAAAAGGCTAATTGTATCCAAACTTGGTCACGATAATTAATTTTGGTGGTCCTCTTGAATTTTGTCTCGCAAGTTTGCACCTCATCCCAGATGGCCATCAGCTTGGAACTTAGTTTAACATTGAACCCTATGGGAAAGTACATTCAAAGATCTTCTCCTCTGAAACTGATAGGCCAATTTAAACCATACTTGGTCAAAATAGGCTTATTAGTCCTTAGTTGGTCCGCTTCAAAACAGGGACCATCCTAAATGATTGCCACCATGAAACATATATAGTCAACTTTGAAGCAAATAACGTGTCTTTAAAAGTCCATAAGTCTTTAAAACATATAATTGAAAATATGAATTTAATTGGATGGTCTTTGTCGACCATAGCCCAGGTGATCGATACAGACCCTTGTTGAGAGCCTCTTGTCATTTTCATCTCTGAAGCCACTGAAAAAAGTCAACCAAACTTTATATAATTTACAGGAATGATGTATGGAAGGTCCTTTACAAAGATTGTATGTGTTTGTTCCCATAGGACTCCAACCCGACTATCAAATATGAATCTCGGAGAGAAAAAAAAAATTTTTTTTCTCCAAGATTCATATTTGATAGTAACAAATTTTGTTTCTAGGCCGGGAGCAAGTCCCTGTGCCTGATCCAAAGGGTCAGTGTGAGCTCTTGCAATCACTTGGCGTCCGTCGTCCGTCCGTTTGTTAACTTTTCACATTTTCATCAACTCCTGAAACCAGAAGCAAATTCAACCAAACTTTACAGGAAAAATTCAAGATATATAGAAACTTCAAAATTCAAAATAAAAACTTAAAAATTCAACATTAAAGATTTGAAAATTTAACATAAAAACTTGAAAATTCAACATAATAAGATATATGAAATAAGCAACTAGAATCTGCTGATACATTTTGCATATGAAAATCCATTGAGCTCATTTTCGTAGGTTAACGAAATAAAATTAACGCGAAGTAATTGCTTGCGCGAATAAATGCGAAACTATCGCGAATGAACGCGATACTTTTGCAAATTAACGCGAAACTTTCTTTCGGTTGTGAATAAACGCGAAACTTAAAAAATATATTTTAATACAAAAAGTTATCTTTATTATTTCTATTATACCCCCGCAAACTAAGTTTAGGGATATATAGGAATCACTCTGTCCATCCGTCTGTCTGTCTGTCCATGTTCCTTGTCAGCGCAACTCAAAGATGTGCATGAAGGAATTGGTTTCTGTCAAAAATTTAGAAAGGGAGATAAAAAAAGAGGGGAGGGCAGTCTATCGATGTCATCAGCGCAACTCCTCCTAAACGGTTGAAACGATTTTGATTAAACTTTACACAGTCGAAGTAAACCTGAAGATGTGCATGCAGAATTTTGTTTGCTGTCCAAAATTTGGGAGGGAAGATTATTTGACTTTATCAAAAGAGGGGAGGATGGTCCATGTTCCTTTTCAGAGCACGTCTTTGTCAGTGCATCTCCTCCTAAGGCAGTTGAGGATTTGATATCTTCAAAAAAGGAGCGAGGATATTTCTTTGTGACCATCAGGCCACAGTACCTGTAGTTACAATAAGATTAGCGTGAAATGGTAAGACACGGTTACATGTTGACCTGTTTTTCATCAAATTATACGCTGGTTGTATTGTACATAATATTACACAATAACACTATCCAAACATCTGCTTTCAGGTTTACCTGAATATCTAAAAATGTGGCATATTGTATCGAGTCGTATTATGTTTTATGAGCAATTGGCTCACTTAGCTTAAAAGACCATGTGAGCTTTTGCCATAACACGGCGTCCGTCTTCACTATGACTTAACAGGAATTATGTCTGGAATGACCTATGATAATCCAGAATGACGATCATTATTTATCTTTGTGGTGATAGTTAAAATTAAACATTTAGACATGCAAATTATTTACTTTCCCCTAAATTTGTCAGGCAGATTGGGATAATTAAGTGGGAATCTGAAATACGCATTATACCATTTCTGGTCGACAAGGCCGAATTTTAGAGGTGGAAATTGAAACATTATGATGTACACTCTACCAGACAGCAACAAATTTCTTTCATGCACATCTTCAAGTGGTGCACTACAATTATGTAAAGTAATCCCTTATGTCACCCAGTTAAATTAGACCATAGTGGTATTAGCTGTCTTATAATTGCAGATGATGTTATTTTATTATCAGAGACTGCTAATGGTCTTCAGAAATGCCTCTCCATGCTTGAAGATTATTGTAAAGAGTGGGGCCTAGTTGTCAATATTAAAGAAAAACAAAACAAAAAACAAAAAAAAAACAAAACAAAACAAAACAAAACAAAGTCTCTTGTGTATAACCAAACTGGTAGATTAGAATCCTACTAAATTCTTTTATAACAATAACTGTATTGAAAACGTACGAAGTTATACCTTGGTGTCAGTAACTTCAACATATCAGGTAGTTTTAAAGAAGCAAAAGATAATTTTGAAGGGTTTGAAAGCATATTTCAAATATCGTAAATGCTTTGATAATAATAAACCTAAAATTAAAACATTATTACATGCCTTTGACCATATACTATTAATAGGAAAAATGAAAGGATATGGAGTGAATGTACATGTAACAAAAACGCACACGATACATAGAGAACTACAGTTTATCAAGGACAGGGCTTTTATTCCTGTCTACATCTTGATGTCACCTGAGGGTTTTCAACTAGAGGTGAACAATATTCACCCGCTATTTTATTATATGGTAGTGAAATATAGGGCACTTTTGACTACAAGAAATTAGATAAACTGAAAGATAAATATTTTAGTAAATTATGTGATGAGCTAACAGCCGAAAAACTTCATATTATGTTATGTAAATACTCTCTTGGGGTTAGTCGCCATGTTACAAATGCTGCACTGGTTATGGATGAACCCGGCGGAGGTGAACTTGGCAGATATCCTCTTCTCTTGGGAGTTTGCCGGTTAAATATGTTGAAATACTGGATACGTTTAAACAAATTAGACGACTCGGTTTAGCAGCAGAAGCCTTCGTGGTAGCAAAACAATTAAATGTAGAAAATAATATCGCATTTATTCGCCAAAATAGAGTATTTCGCGAATTTTAAGTTTCGCCGCTTATTTCGCGAATTTTTTTGCAGACGAAAAATGAGCTCAATGGGCTTGATGGTGTAAGAAGTATCAGTTTGAGTCCTGAGTAAAAATATTATTTTTCACATTGAATATTAATGGTTCACATGTTTTCACCTTAAACACTATCATCCACCTGGTTTAGACATATATTTTTTTCACATATCTATATACTGAAAATATATTTTTTGAAATCNAAACAATTTTGTTATGGAAACGGATTTATATCAAAGCTTCGTCTATGGTTTCCGGATTCCTTTTAACTATGTCAAAATGTCTTTGTAATGTGTATTGTGCTATTTGAATGTTATTTTGTTATATGTGATTTAGTTAATAAAATATGTTTACATTAAGAAGTATCAGCAGATTCTAGCTGCTTATATCATATCGAATTTTCAAGTTTTTTGTTAAATTTTCAAATCTTTAATGTTGAATTTTCAAATTTTTATTTTGAATTTTTAAGTTCAAGTTCCATCTTGAAATTCCAAGTTATTATCATGAATGTTCAAGTTTTTATCTTGAAATTTCAAGTTATAATTTTGAAATTTCAAGTTATTATCTTAAAATTCAAAGTTATTATCTTAAAATTTCAACTTTTATACTGGCCTTAAAATTTCAACTTTTTAAAAATTTTCAACAAGTTGCCGGATTTTGCGCCGGAGTTTTGTCTTGAATTTTTATGTTTTATTCTTGAATTTTCAGGTTTCTATCTTAAAGTTTCAATTTAGAAATTTTTAAACAACAACAACAAAAAAAAACAAGCAAAAAAAAACAAAAAAATCGAAAACATTTATTTTCCAAGGCCGAGTTCCTATTTTCCCGCCTTTCAGAATCTTACGAATAGCTTTTGCATTGGTCTATTCAGGTAAAAAGTGTCCAATGAAACCCCGTGTTTCATATGAGATAATTGACACGTCAATTTACATCTGTTTCCGGTTTGGAATAAACATTGATCATACAGCGTAATCAGGTAATGCACAAATAACAAATACTGTAAGTTGTCTGTGATCATTCTATGATATTTTCAGATGTTCACATGTTCTGTTTACCATAAAAAATGTCGACAAACAGACGTCTATTTATATCTTAACAAACACGTGCGAGACAAGAGTTCCACTGTTCCATATGCACTGCAGTCACATCTCTAGTATCTACCGCAAGAACATGCTCCCGACCTTGAAAAAAAAACAAATTTGTTAATATGGATCTCAGGGAAAAAAAACATAAGGGAAAACTCCTGTCTGATGCCCCGCTCTTCGTTTTTTTTTTCTCTTGACAAAATAACCAAAAATTGTACTTCTGCCTATTACAATCTCTTCTCGAATGCATTTCTAAATACAAAATGAGGTGTTTATTGAAAGAAATCCCCTCTAAATGCCTATATCACAATTTTTTCTCATATTTTCTATTTACTATATTGCTAGCATCGGCAATAAACATTGATAAACACTAGGGGCACCACTGTCTGGATGTGTAATTTCCTAAGTCTGGTACCTTTCTCTAGGACACAGGTAAGTGAGTGGTGTTCAACCAGTCACCTAAGAACTGCCCCCAAAATAACGGCGCCTAGTGTTTATTGAGGATGCTAATATTCTTGGAAGCATGCCTAGGGCACAAATCCTATCTCTGATAGTAAATTGAATAAAGTGACAGATAATGCAATGATGACACCTTTTTAATCACATGGAATCAATTCTTGTTCAGTTTGGGTGAATAAGTGTACAAATCACTAGTTAGAACTTGGACCATCCTTGGAGTATTCTTGTTTTGTATGGGATCTCTAAACAAAACATGCAAAAGATGATCAATATACAAAAATGCACTGCTACATAGTCTTAGATAAGTTACAGAACCTTACCTGGAACAAACATGATACATGTAGACCATCTAAACTGGTGTGTTCTAGCATATTCCAGAACAGATATATGTAGCAGACTTATCCTCATGTACATGTACAAGATACAAAGGAATTAGTCATGTTAGTTATTGGTAACCTTTTCCGAAAATTACAGGCTTGTACAAGATTCTCAAGAAACATGCAATATCTTTTGAAATTCCACAAACTTGTCTTGTATTAATTATGACAGTAATCTCTACACCCTCTTTCAATAAGCAACTGCATACATATGATAAACTTGTCAGCTGGAAACTGGAGATTTGAAAATTTTTAGCTGGACATTGGGTCTGAAAACTGGAGTTTTTTGTCGATTTTTTTTTTAAACACTTCATGTGTTTTCCTCAGAAAGTTTCGGTGAAGCAGTCATTTGTACAGTATTATATTTTCTTTGATCACCCTTTTGTTATAGGCCCTTGTGGAAGATTTCACAAAATGACATATGTTGAATAAAATCAAGACACTTCTCCTCTTTCAATATAATTGAACACATTTCCAGAACTATTCTACATTCCAGTGGTTAGTCCATAATCATGAAGAAAGATGCAATTTCTTTTGATTTAGTACAATTGTACATTTCATTTTCAGCATTGCATCAAAAATATGAAAATTTTTCTTTTGACAAATAATTTGATTTTTGTAAAATATGATACGTATAAAAAAGGAAAATGTTTTGTAAAGATTTCAAGCAAATAATCATTTAAACACTTACAGCTATTTTTATTTGAGAAATAAGTTTTGTTTGTATAAAAGATTTGCTAGAAATAGCATAAAAACTAAAAATAATCAGGTTGTTGAAGACAAAAAAGAAAGGGGAGACAACCCAAATGTATTTAAGAAAACGGTGATCTATGTTTTTATTCAGTACAAATACAAAAATTGAGGTCAGGCAATGCGAAACTCTGCTTTCATAGACATTTGAGCACAAATAAGCATAAGGGTAAAGCTTGATTGACAGGTGACTGAAGGTAAACATTGTAGTAAGTTGTTCATTGATCCATGGATATATACATCCCTGGCTTAATTAGTTATAAACTTGTCAATTAGCTAGCACCATAGAAGTAATTGTTATGTAATCATGAACACTTGTATCCTAATTCGTCTTCTCATTATGTTTACCTGTGTCAACTGTATTGATTCTTAAAGAGTTACTTGTAGTATTTTTACAAAAATGTGACTTGAAATTTTCGTTGAAACTTTGAAAATCTGAAAAGAAAACAGGAGGGGCTGAAGAGGGTTCCAAAAGTGGGAGATTTTTAGCCTCCTGGTGGGTGGTTCACATACTGGTATATGCAACTGGAATTATCCTTCAATGAACACTGCGATGAGTGACTGTTGAGTCATTCAAAACAGCTGTTTTAACGATTAACTTTTAGCTTCGTAAACATATAAAAAAAATACTGTAGTCTAAAGAGTCCTAGCTAGGACCCAGTACAACAAGAAGTATGGCCATTAAGGCATGAATTTTTTTTTCCTTTGTTGGGGCATTTTCAGAATATGCTTAAATATTGTTGTAAATCGTTTTAGGTGACCTCTGGTATGTGTACTTATTAGAAATAAAATTAATATATGCCACCCTTGTATGTTTTCTTATTTATTAGCAGTCAAACATACATGTATGGCTGTAAATAGCCTTTTGTGTCAATTTTAGCTATTTTACCGTGTTTGAGAAGATGGTACGTACTACTCAAAGGACACCGAGAGCCAAAACCAATTTTTTGCTGCGAATGTGTAGACATGTGCCCTTCAAAATGGCAATAAGTTTATTTTGGTTCTGAATGTCCTATACAACAAATTTTAACAAAACCCTACAAAAAATGTCAAAATCAGTCAAATTTGCATGCAAGTGGCAAGTTAAGTGGCTGAATCTTTAATCTAAATATACGAAAATGCATTTGAATTGATTTTATTCTGATTGTTAATATAGCAGATGATCTCATAAAGCAATTTTCAAGAAGATTTAATGGATTCACAAAATTAGTATTCTGAAGGAAATAAATCCATGGGTAAATGGCCATACTTCTTTGCAGAAACTTGAAAGTGCTGGAGGTGGCCAATCAATGAAGTCAGAAGTCATAAAGATGTTTAGAAGTGCTACGTACATGTAAAATATAAATTGATTTCAAAATACAATTTCCGGATATTATATATAGAATAGAATAGATGCAGATATCTTCCTTTTTAATGATGAACGTTTAGGAAAGAAGCGACAAGAAACAATTTTGGTGTCTGGTTTGACTTCCCAAATTAAGATTGAACCCATGATCTTCTGCCCCAGTATTATGAAAAGAAAATATGCATATTCATGTGAAAATGAAGGCAACTGGATTTAGATATGTACAAGACAAAATAAAAAATACTGAAACATCAGACTTAAATATGCACAATACTGATGACTGAAAAGTCTGAAACAATAAATCAAGTATTTTGGATTTAATTAAATGTCATGAATTTGTGAAGAAGACAAAATCCAAAAACTGAAATAGTACATCATCCACATGGTTATACAGAGACAAATTCAGTATTTTAGAAAGCTTTTTGGTAAATCCTGAAAATGGTTTGAAAACCCCAAGCAGAGCGACAAGCACTATTTTTTTTATAATCTAAATACTATAGCTAGTGTTTCATTTTCAGACACAATTTGTGAATTGCAAAAACATAAATATATTATTTTTTACTTAATTCACTTTATACAATTTTGTAATAAAAATAGCAGTTTTGGTTCCTGAGAAAGAAAAAAAAACTTTCCACCTAACTGAACATGTAACTACCTGCTGAATTTAAGAAGATGTAGGTTGGGTTTGGGCAAACCCAAATTTTTATGCCCCGCCACGAAGTGGAAGGGGCATATAGATTTACCCTTGTCCGTACGTCCCGATGTTAAGTTTTTCGTTTTGGTCCATATCTTGGTAATCTCTTGTAATATTTTAATATTATTACATCAGTATATGCACCTTGGTTAGTACTTCCAGATTCACCAACAATTAGGGTTCCATGACCTACATTTTATGCTTGAGTGACTTTTGTTAAATTTTGTGTTTAAGTCCATTTCTCAACAACTACACATCATACAACAATGATGTTTCATCAAATTAATTGCCTTGATGAGTACTACTAAAATCATTGAGAATCAGGTGACTTTGACCTATATTTTATGCTTGAGTGACTTTTGTTAAATTTTGCGTTGAGGTCCATTTCTCATCAACTACACATCATACCACAATGATGTTTCATCAAATTAATCACCTTGATATGTACTACCCAAATCATCATGAATTAAGTGGCATTGACTTATATTTAACGCTTGAGTGACTTTTCTTAAATTTTGCGTTTAAGTCCATTTCTCAACAACTAAACATGATATCACTATGGTGTTGCATCAAATAAATCACCTTGATGGGTGATATCCAATTCAAGGACAATTTAGTGTCTTTGACTTATATTTTATGCTTGAGTGACTTTTGGTAAATTTTGTGTTTTAAGTCCATTTCTCAACAACTACACAACATAACATAATGTTTCATGAAATGACTCATCTTAGTGAAAACTACAAATTCTTAGACAATTTGTTGACTTTGACCTACATTTTACACTTGAATGACTTAAATTTTTGCATTAGGCCAATTTATTAGCAACTTGATGGTTAATCAAATAAATCACAATAGTGAGTACTGCATAATTCATGGATAATTTTATAACCTGACCAATATTTTATGCTTCAGCGACTTTAGTTGGGTAATTTTTGTTTACGTCCATTACTTAACAATCTTTAATGAATAATCATCTGTAACAGTCATGACAGTACTTCTTGATGATTCCATCCCAATTCAGTGACAGGGAACTAAATTCCATTGATGATTGGTAAGGTTATCTATTGCGATAAATTTGTCGGCGGGGCATCCATGTTTTATAAACACACTTTCTAGTTATAAATATGGCCTCAGTGAAATTCAATAATTACAAATGTATACAAATTTGTATTGTTGATTTAATAATTTTACCATGTGTGTACTGAAAACAAAAGAGAAAATAGACACAGTTTTATTGTTCGAAAATACATTTAAGTTTTAAAACAAAATCTATTTTGTGTCTTAAACACAGCTGTTGTACTAAAAACTTGTAAATTCAGTCAACAGGAAAAAGTCCATGTCATTCATCAATCACAATTATTTACAAGTAATAGTTTCCTTTGAAGTAGAAGTAATTGGTATCCCACAATTCAGTATATTTACAAGTTTCAGGAACAATAACTCTGGCTGTAATTCATATGATCAGGTGTCAGTACTTTTGATAAAAAGTATGTATATGTACTTCATATGTACTGGTAATAAGAAAAAGGGTATTGGTTGTGAAACCACTGCTAGTGTCCTTATTTTGAAGCACACTTGCCAACCTCTAATGGACCAAATGAGGGTTATGACCCTCTTTCAAGAAAGAAAAAAATGAGGGTCATAGCGCGCAACGACATTTCCAGACCAAAAAAAAAGTACTTACAACAGTTTTAGTCTTTTAAAGGGTAAAAATAAATAGCACAATATTTAGAAAATCATTTAATTTTGCACATTCATCAAACGATATATCCAAAATACTAGAAATAGTTTAGAGAATTCCAACACTTTAATCCCAAAACCATGAAAAATGTTACATTTTTTCTCAATGACGGTGATGAGGGTCATAATTTGCAAAAGAGGGAGATTTTGAGGGTCATATACTAAAGAGGGTCACACCCTTAAAAAGAGGGTGTGACCCTCCAAATGAGGGTGACTTGACAACTATGTTTTGAAGACTTTTGTCCTGGATTTTATCTTCATGTACACAGAGTCCAAAAAATATATTTTACATACAGTTACATCAGCATGATCAGACTATACATCATGTAGGTAATGGTCTGTCAGCAGTTTTTCATTTAACCCTTATTCAGGAAATTTTTCAACTTGAGTTCAAGAACATCTGATTTCATAATGACTTGATAAGCTCTAGAAGATGACAAGAAGTATTGAGTTTGAAGATTTTCAAGCACATTTTACTTCTTGACAGATAATTTAGAGTAAGGGTAGTTCAAATTTACAGGAAAGTAAAATTGTATCAACTTGACAGGAAGTGAATACTTTTTGAAACCAGTCAATAATTCTGCAGATGATATTGCTATGTCATGTATCTTTCTTTACCTATTTAGAAGGGGTGTCAAATGATATGTTAGTGATGATTTTACTTATTACATGTATATAGATTGTGGTAAAAGATTGAAATTTCTCAGTGAAATAAAAGTGATAATTAAGATGTGAAATTATTTTTCATAATTTTAACATTGAAACTCATGATCGAAAACGCTGTAATTCACTCACACGCTGTGCGCATATGTGAATTACTGCGTTATTTGATCATTCGTTGAATATTTTGCGATAATCAGAATCTCTGATTAGTTAAAGTATAAATGTTTGTTAAAAATAACAACAATAACAAAAAGGGACAGAAGAATAATTTTTTTATGTGCTTGTTTTATTTTCAGGTTAGATAAGATATGAAGTTACTAATAGGGATAGGGATTATTTGTTTATCATTCCATGGTATTGTATGTCCACCAGTAAACCCTAATGCAAAACCTGCAGAAGGAGGAACAGACAGTGAAGATCAGGTATTATAATATTTGCTTATATAACAAGATACCGTAGTGACTGTGAATTTATTTTTCTGCATATTAGCATTTCGACAACTTATGTCTCATCAGTGCAGATTTTAATTATCTAATTATGACATTAAATTATGTTTATTGACAATGATTATGATATATGTTGCAAAAATTTATTTTACTTTCTTGAAAATTATGAAAGACTAAAGATATTAGTTCGTGATTTAATGTATTCTTGCTTAAAAGTTTTGACATTTTGGCAAGACTTGCTCTTATAGCCACTTTGAAGCTGATCCAGATGTTCGTGTGATTTCATTAAAAAAGCTTTTGACAAGTTTTGTAGAACATAATAACACTGTAAGACTGTTCAGATTTGTTGATTTCAATAACTGCTAGCTTCATTCATCAATTATGGCGGGTTTCCTGGCTCTTTAACATATTATATTTGCAATTCTTCAATGAACATACCAATATTCCTAAAGTAACACATATAACAAGTCCTTCTAAACTCCTGTCTTTTATTTGCCAATCAACCAATCAAGATTCTATAGAAATTCTATTGTATACCAATTTGTACTACCTGAAGGGGTTTACCTTGATACTCCAGTAATGACAAATTGGTATACAATAGAATTCTATAGAATCTTGATTGGTTGATTGACAAAGAAAAGATAGGAGTTTTGAAGGAGTTGTTATAGGTGTTACTTGAGGAATATTGGTATGTTCATTGCAGAATTGCAAATATAATACGTTATTGAGCCAGGAAATCCGCCATAAGTAGTGAAAAAATTGTGAAATTAAAGCAAAAATACTGTTTTCTAAATAAATAAGGGATAATCATATTATTTCATTTTATGTTTGTTTCAAGTCTGAGGCCAAATAAAAAAATATGTGTGTTTCTGGTTACCCAACCGACCCTAACTTTTCCTTCTGATCCTAGCATTTTTTTCCATACTTCAAAATGTTCTTATGTGATCTCGATCATTTTAGTGGTAGTCTTCCATTTTGTGGGTAGCAACACCACTCAGATGTCTATTTCTACAACCACTAGTATTATTCATCAGAAAATGCATGAAGAATTGTTCAAGTCACAGGATTCCCGACCGCTTTTGTCAAATCCGCCATTTTTACTTGACAGTAGAAGTAGATTACACTTCTTGTTTTAGCAGTATGACTAAATACCGGAAATACGGCAATGATACGCATACAATGCAATGGATGAAAAATACATAGCAAAAAAAAAACAAAACTTTCTGCCGACCTACCGACCCTATTTTCAAATTCCTTGTAATCGGACACACACATATATATATTTTTTGGGCCTAAACCAAAAATGTTACAGACCCTAATGAATTATATATATATATATATATATATAACTTTTTCAAAATATTTGTCCTTCCATATAAACAAAATTCTGACTAGGATATGGGTTTGTTTATGTTTTAGGATACTGGATTGGAGTATGATCGTTACTTAAAGGAAGTTGTACAGACATTAGAAGAAGATCCAGACTTTAGGAAGAAATTAGAGGAATCTAATGCCACAGATATCAAAGTAAAAACACTAAATTCATAATTTCTGTATTTGCTTATTATCTCTATAGAATATGACTTTTACAATGTTTACTCGTATAATGTAGTTGCCAACCATATTAAAAATCACTTGTATGTTTTCATAAATATATTCTAAGCTTCTAAATAACGTAGATGATTTTAATTCATTTTGACATCAATGCTTAAAATGCAACTATGAATATGACTGTTCTCAAACACCTTACTGATTTAAAGAGTTATCCCCCTTAACCTATGTCTACTACCTTAAACTGTCAATTTTGAATAGAAATAATAAGAAATTGTGATAACAGATTTAAGCTAAGATATTCAATTAGGTTTTAAACTGGTCACTGGATATTTAACATGGTACACGAACAAATTATACAAGTAACTTGATTTAAGCATAAGACATCACCAGATTGGTTTGTCAATCCCATAAGATTTAGATTTCATAAAATAATAGCTTTCAGCATTTTGGAATATCTGGTACCAGATGGATGGCACCAATCGAATGTAATAAAGTTGACAAGTAACTTTCTTTTAAAGGTTAAAAAAGAAGGATTCCTTATTTTTGACAAAAAGATTTTCTCGATGTTTTAAAATCAGTTTAATAGCTGGATTCTGAGACCAACCCATGCTCATTTTATATTATTTCATATTTACTGTTTATTCTTTAACTGAAATTGGTTTTCTTTTTTCAGAGTGGTAAAATATCAGTACATCTTGAAAGAGTGGCACATCACATCCGTGAAAAATTAGATGAAATCAAAAGAAGAGAAATTGATAGATTGCGTTTATTAGCGCGAGAAAAAGTAAAAACTATGAATGGTATGGATGTCTTTCATTACATATCCGTTCACGGAGGTATGAATTTTAATTTTCAGATCGTTCCTGTTGCTGCAGCAGCTGTGTACCTAACTCATAGCGGGTATAATTCTTAATCATATCACCATAGTAACAGCAAAACATCAAATTTAAAGCCAAGTTTTCCTATTTTGAATAAACAACTCACAATTTTAGATTTTGTAAAAATTTGTACCATGGATTTTTGTAAGTTGAAATATTGACTACTTTTTTTTTTTATTTTGCTAATTCAATTAAATTTCTTATAGAACATGTTTAGTTAATATTCAGTGCCTCTGTTTAATATATAATGTCTTAACTAACTTTGCTTTTTGTATCTGCTAGTACACTCAATTGATAAGCAGGGTCAAACCAATATTTTACTTTGAGTTGTCAGAGCAGGGTTATCTGTGTACATATATATTTAAATTCTTAAAAATGACGTATGTACTTCAAAATAAAGCTAGACTAAGATCTGTACATTTATCTAGTGGTAAGGGAGTGTTCAATTATGGTGTTAATCCTTTATTATTTTTATCAGAGGGGTCAAAACCTAAAAGTTTAATGAAAATATTCTGAAGGCATTAGACTAGTAATGTTGTGGTACATGTATTTCTAAATCAATTGGACGAAGTCTGATGAAATCGAATTATTTACATTCTCAACCTTTTAGTCAATATTGACTTAATGAATAGAAGGCAATAAAGGGTTGGTAGACATCCATTTGATTCATTAAAAAAGTTTAATTCTGAAAAAAAATGACAGAAAAAGACATTAATTTATCTTTAGGAAGCAATATTGATAACAAATTTCTAATAAAATACTGGTTTGGCTAGCAACAATGTTGTGTAGTGACTATTGTTACATTTGTGATGTGATTCTCACGTTTCTCTCTTTTCTTTATTTGCAGTGTACAACACGGTAGTTTGGTCATCACAAAGTTACACATTCTGTCAAATTTATTTTTCAGAATTTTTTTGAAAGTTTGAAAAAGAAAAATTTAAAGCAGTATACAAACATTTTGTTCAACAAGTGAATGCAACTAAGTAAATTAACAAGCTTATTGAGCTAAGAAATTATGCAGACATTTGTCTGCCAAGATAGATTACTTAAATTCATTTCAAATATTATTTCATATTGTTGTGCAGAAATTAAGCTTTGAACAGATTGCTATTTGACTTAGGCATTATACAAAATTTTAATGTTTCTTTTATAAACAAGTTAAATGAAAAATTGATTGAAAATATATAAAAATCTGATAGAATGATTTAACTTTGTGAGCAATTTAACCATTCAGTTTTATTTCAGTTTTTAAAATTCCAAAAATATATACTTATATACATGTATCTGCTTAACCAAATTCCTAGGTAATTCTTGTATATACATGTATCATACAATGTGAAGAATTTAGTTACATGTATCTTTTGGCATTTCAATTATTATACCCCCACAAACAAAGTTGGGGTGGGGGGGTGGGGGGAGTATATAGGAATCACCATGTCTGTCCGTCCGTCCCCTTTCATGTCTGGAGCAGAACTTTTGTACCATAGCACCTAGGATTATCAAAACTTTGTGTGTGGATGCATCATGGGAAGACGATTTGTCGCATACCAAATTCAGGACACTGTGACCTTAATTTTGACCATTTTGATAGTAAAACCATGTGCATTTCGTGTCTGGAGCAGAACTTTTGTACCGTAGCACCTAGGATTATCAAACTTGGTGTGTGGATGCATCATGGGAAGACGATGTGTTGCATACCAAATTTAGGTCACTGTGACCTTGACTTTGACCTTTAATCTTTATGATAGTAAAACCATGTGCATTTCGTGTCTGGAGCAGAACTTTTGTACCGTAGCACCTAGGATTATCAAACTTGGTGTGTGAATGCATCATGGGAAGGTGATGTACTAAATTTAGGTCACTGTGTCCTTGACTTTGACCTTAATGATAGTAAATCCTTGTTCATTTTGTGTCGAGAGCTTGGTTAAATCATCTTTGTATCCACTAAATAATATATTATTTAATGTATTACCCTTAAAATGAAGTACCAGATATGAACTGATTGGAATAAAACCTGTAACTTCAGTCCTGATAGGCTTTATTTCTTGGATTTACTTTCCAATTACCATGTGGCTGAAGGTCAAACTTCAAA
>MJUU01040505.1:47006-67613 GCA_002080025.1 Modiolus philippinarum
AATGGATTTGGTGTAGCTCTTACCGTTTCCGAGCTATGAGGGGTTGAAGGGGCCAAAATTGTAAATTTACAGATAACCTAAAATTTTTATTTTTCTTCGGATGGTGATGGGATTTTTTTCTTTGGATTCCACTTGATGTAAGCTTTCAGTAGTATGACAACAGATTTGGTGTAGCTGTTACCGTTTCGGAGCTATGAGGGGCTGAAAGGGGCCAAAATTGTAAAGTTACAGATAACCTAAAATTTTTATTTTTCATCGAATTTCGATGGGATTTTATTCTTTGATTCCTCTTTATGTAAGCTTTCAGTTATATGTCAGCGGATTTGGCGTAGCTCTTACCATTTCCGAGCTATGAGGGGCCGAAGGGGGCCAAAATCGTAAATTTACAGATAACCTAAAACATTTATTTTTCGTCAGATTTCGATGGGATTTTTTTCTTTGGATTCTACTTGATGTAAGCTTTCAGTAGTATTCAACGGATTTGACGTAGCTCTTGCCATTCCCGAGCTATGAGGGGCATAAGGGGGCCAAAATCGTAAATTTACAGATTACCTTAAATTTTTATTTTTCATCGCATTTCGATGGGATTTTTTCTTTTGATTCCTCTTGATATAAGCTTTCAGTATCATGTCAATGGATTGGGCGTAGCTCTTACCGTTTCTGAGCTATAGAGGGTCAAAGAGGTATTATGAGTCATAAGGGCTAATTTTTATTTTCCCTAGTTTATGTCCAGCTAATTACTCGGTCAATCTCCTTATTGCGTCCATCTAATTAATGTGTCAAGCTCCTTCCTATGTCCATACTCACTTTAAATTACACTTTTTCAAATTTCAATGGTCGACATGCTGCGGTCGTATTATGCTGCGCTCGGCGTAGCCCTTTATTTTTTGCTCTTACTGTTTCGGAGCTTCAAGGGGTCAAAGGGGCCGAAATTGCAATCTTTCTAAATATGTCATATCTTTATTTTTCATCAGATTTCGATGGGATTTTTTCTTTGAATTTCTATGGATGTAAAGTTTTAGTTGATAGTGCATATTTTGCATAGCTCTTACGGTTTTTTATCAGTAAGTAATCAAAAGGGTTTTTTCCCTATTTTGTTTCTAGCTAATAGCTGTGTCTAGCTTCTTTTTGTGTCCATCTAATTATTGTGTCAAGCTCTTTACTGTGTCCACATTCACTTTAAATTACTTTTGTTGAAATTTCAGTGGTCGACATGCTGCGGTCGTATCGTGCTGCACTCGGCGTAGCCCTTTATTGTGGTTAGTTTAGTTTCTCAGTAAATCTATGTGCTAGCTCAATGATATATGGTATGTATGTTGGTCTTAGGTAGTACATGACAGTCTGTCATATGGTTTTTGTCTGTGACATCAATTTCAGGGTCTAGTGAGCATGTTAAGTTTTTGTGATCAGGTCATTTTCTCAGTGACTACAAGTGGTAGGTCAATGATATTTGGTATATAGGTTGATCTTGAGTAGTATGATATATGGTTTTTGTCTTTGACCTCAATTTCATGGTTCAGTGAACATGTTAAGTTTTGTGCCTAGTTTAGTTTCTCAGTAACTATAAGTGGTAGGTCAGTGATATATGGTATGTAGGTTTGTCCTAGGTAGTCATGACAGTATGTCATATGGCTTTTGTCCTTCACCTCAATTTCACAGTCCAGTGAGCTTGTTAAGTTTTGTGATTAAGTCATTTTCTCAGTAACTATAGGTGGTAGATCAATGATATTTGGTGTACAGGTTGGTCTTGTGTAGTACATGATGATCTGCTATATGGCTTTTTGTCTGTGACCTCAATTTTCTGGCCCAGTGGTCATGTTAAAGTCTCTTAGTATCTATTAATGTAAGGTCAATAATATTTGGTATGTGGGTTTGTCTTAGATGGAACACCACAGCCTGATATTTTCCCTTTAGCCCTTGACCTCATTTTCATGGTCTAGTGGACATGTTTGGTTTTTATGCTCCACCAACGACTGTGGAAGGGGCATATAGTGTTACCCTTGTCCGTCCTTCCATCTGTCCGTATGTCCCCACGTACGTTTAAGTTTGGCCTTAAAGTCCATTTCTCAGAAACTGTAACAGGTAGAACAATGATAATAGGGCAGTAGGTAGATCTTTGATAATACTACATAGTTCACTAGGTAGTTTGACTCTTTGACGTATATTTCATGCTTGAGTGACTCTGGTTCAGTTTTATGTTCAAGTAAATTTCTCAACAACTGTACATTATAGGACAATGACATTTCATCAAATTAATTGCCTTGATGAGTACTACCCAAATCAGTGACAATAAGGTGGCTTTGACCTACATTTTATGCTTCAGTGACTTTGGTTAAGTTTTGCATTTAAGTCCATTTCTCAACAACTACACATTTCAATTTATTTATTTAGGTATGTAATATATTTGTATTTAATTATGTTAATTCATTTTATAGATGTAAATGGTGACGGGTTCTTAGATGAAGAAGAAATTGAGGCATTATTCCAAAAAGAGGTTTGTATATTGAGTTCTCTGTAGACTGAAACAATGTAGTGTGTATTCATACATCTATATGTACACTATGTATATGTTATCAATAATTCTGAAAATGAAAAAAGTTTTAAAAAATGGCATTATTGTAGTTTCAGAAGAGACAGTTATTAACATATTTGTTACAAACTGCACAATGATGATGCTACCTAGTAATTGCATGTGTCCGTCTGTCCATCCATCTCTCTGTCTGTATGTGTGTCACACTTTCTTGTAGATGCATTTCCTCAAAAACCATGACCTTTTTCTTCTAATTTTGCAGGATTGTTAGTCATTATATACACAAGATGATATCGCATCACCATTTTGATTCATTAAATTTTGCAGAAGTTATGGGACTTTGAATTTGTTTACCATTGTTATACAATGGCAAATCTTGTGGACACAACTCCTCAGAAACTGCTATTTCAATTATGTTCAAATGTACAGGATTGCACTAGATCATATCACAGCGTCATGATGATTTATCAAATTTTGTAGAAGTTACGGGACTTTTAAATATATAATATTGTAATGCAATGGCAGATCTTGGAGATGCAACTCTTCAGAAATCCCTACTTGGATTTCCTTAGAATTTTATGGGATTGTGAGTCATCATATGTACTACATCAAAGCAATTTATTTGAGCAATATTTGACTGAAACTTTTGAGTAATTAACATTTTATCATGTTTGAAATTAAAAGTCTTCTGCAAACATTTACTTGTGAAACACTATGCCACCGAAAGAAATCATGCCTACAATACTTTCGTGTAGTTAATGCTAAAAATGGCAATATGCATTAGAAATAAAGGTTTGGTAGACATTTGTACTAAGCTCTGTTAGATATATTCACATACTGTGGATGTACTTTTATTCACGGACATCAATTTTGGTGGTTTTCATAAAAATAACTATTTCTTGGGTACTTAAATTTGTGGTTTCTGAGTCTATGCATGAAAACACTTATGAAAAAAATACACTTCCTTGGGAAATTAATTTCGTTCTTTTAGCCAACCACGAAATCCACGAAAATTGGAACCCAACGAACAATAGTACTTTCACAGTATACAGTAGAAATCCTCTTGCAATTATAATTTGCAATTGTAATTAACGAGCTAAAAGCAAAATCTAGATATTGACCTCTCTAACCTTTATCTTTAAAGCTTTTGTCAAAGTTTTGGAATTTGCACTCAGTGACCTTGACCTTTGACCCGACTCTGATTTTTTGGAGGATTTTTACTAAGCTCTATCAAATCTATTCACATATAGAATATGAAGCCTAAAGATTTTGACCTTTTGACCTCTGTGACCTTGACCTTTGATCTGACCTTAGTTATATTTGCATAAGGGTGTTAAGCTTTACATGATCAATACACATATAAAATATGAAAGGCCTATCACATCTGGTTCAAAAATTATGAGACAGGTTGAAGTTACAGACAGACAGACATACAGCTGGACAGACAGGAAAAAAACAATATGCCCCTGATCTAGAGATCCGGTTTATAAAAATCCAAAAACATGGAAATTTATTTTTTAACTTTATTTGAGACTAAGAGAAAACAAATGAACAAAAACGAACAAGAATGCTGCAAAACTGGAGCACTGGCAGAATGAAACTCTACAAAAACTGAAGGTATCAAGAGGTGCTCCTGAAGGGCAAGCACAATCTGCTCCACACATAGCACCCGTCACACTGCCAATGAAAAGCTTGATATAAAGATTAAAATCACAAATAAATAACAAAAATATATGTAGATTTTTATTGTTCATACAGAAATCTTCATTTTATTATTACTACAGCTTGATCAAGTATATGACCCTAATGCCCCAGAAGATGATATGAATGAAAGATATGAAGAAATGAGCAGAATGAGAGAACATGTCGTCAATGAATTAGATAAAGATAAGGATAAACTGATAAGTGAAGAGGAGTTCCTAAAGTATACTAACAGTCAAGATTTTGAAAAGGATGAGCCTTGGGAGGTAATGGTACCAGATATTTAGTAAAGGGGCATCATTAAGTCTCCCAAACAAAGTTTGTGGAGACGTCTTTCTTATACATTTGTACAATCAAACTTCTATGACTCGAACACACAAGGGACTGATAAAAACAGTTCGAGCCAGAGGGGTGTTCGAGATATTGAGGTCGAACTATGTTTAAACTTGAACATAGGGACCACAAAAATGGTTCGAGGCATCAGTGATGCTTGAGTTATTGCAGTTCGAGCCATCGAAGTTCTACTGTATGTATTAACAAGAACATGCTTTATTGTATTCTTTAAATGTGAACCCATTTCAAACAGATTACTTAATTGGTTTGTTCACTATGTCTTTTACTATTTTAATCGGAAAAAGAGATACATGTATGTACCAAGAATTTGGAACTGTATCACATTACAGTTCATAGTTTTAACCAACTCTATGTTACCTCAGTGATATTAAATGATATAAATGTTCTGGGAAATCTTTTTTTTTTTCCATGACTACCTACAATTTGAATTAATATAAGTACCCAAAAACTTCAAAGAGCTGGTCCATACATTTCTAATGTGAAAGTGAAATACAGATGCGGAAATATATGTTAATTGATATCAAATCATAAATGAATTATTCCATTAACTTATATCTAAATATACTTTCATGTTTTTAGCTCACCTGGCTAATACCAGGGTGAGCTTTTGCCATCACTTTGTGTCCGTCGTCCGTCTGTCTATTCGGCGTAAACTTTTCATTCAAAGATCTTCTCCTCTGAAACTACTGGGCCAATTGGAACCAAACTTGTCCTTTGGTGGTCCCTTACAAAAAAGGTGTTTTTCAGGTCAGCGCAATATCCAAGATGGCCGCCAGCGGAAAACATAGTTTTAACATTGGACCCTTTGGGAAAACACATTCAAAGATCTTCTTCTCTGCAACTACTGAGCCAATTGGCGCCAAACTTGGTCACAATAGTTCTTGGGTGCTCCCTTACAAAAATAGAGTTTTTGGGGTTCGCGCTATATCCAAGATGGCTCTAGCGGAAACATAGTTTTAACATTGGACCCTTTAGAAAATACATTCAAAGATCTTCTTCTCAGAAACTACTAGTTCAATTATAACCAGACTAAGCCACAATTGTTCTTAGGTGATCCCATCCCAAAATGTATCTGGTAGGTCCGTAACTCATCCAAGATGGCCACCATCTGGAACATAGTTTTTACATTGGCCCTATTGATTTTAAGGGAAACCTCTTCCCAAATTTTTGAATTTTTATTTGAAATGTGGTCTGAATGTTTTAATTTCAGCAATATGTATTACTTTGATTATAAGGGGAACCCCTGCCCAAATTTTTTTTGAATGGTGTTCTGTTATGGGTTGTAATGGATGGTGGATCTTTCAGTTGCCATGGAAACCAAATAAGAATACTGTAATTTTAGAAAAAAAAAAGTATTCTGCTAAATTTTATGTTTTGTTTTTCCTATTGGAAATGCCTTTTATCAATGTCAGCCATGGTCCAGGTGAGCGATACAGGCTCTTGAGAGCCTCTTGTTATTGTTAAGAGTTGCAGCACGATTCAAAGTGAGTTGTAAGCTAAGGTTAATTCATTATTGTGTTCAATTTATTTTTATAAATTCATGAAAAAAATATTGCAGAGATTAAAATTTTCGGCATTCGTTGTAATAAAGACAAATAGAAAAAGCAATCGTTACAAGTGCCGGTAAAATTTAATCAAAGGGATACTGTGAAAAGGGAAATTTTAACATCAGTTTTATTTTGGCTATTTTTGCGATACAGGAGGAAGTGTGAAAATAAAACTGTCATGAATGTTTTGATGCAATTTGGTAATTTAGTGGTAGCCTGCGTGAAATGAAATAATTCTTGCAAACCCCCAAGATGGTGCGAAAATTTCCCAGTTGACAGTAATTGACTGAAATCATTTGTCTCAGAAATTTGTTTTATTGTTTGCCGACAGTCTGATAGTCGATTGAATCCATTGTATGTCTATATTTACCAGACTATTGACCAAAAACCACAATACACAGATGAAGAATTTAAAGAATATGAGAAACATCTAATGGAAGAGGAGATGAGAAGAAGACAACAAGGAGCTTTTGATTCTCATGCACAGCCAGGACTTGTAGTAAGTATTATAAAGAACTTTAGATTTTATTTGCCATGCACAACCAGGACTTGTGGTTAGTATTGTAAGGAGCCTTTGATTCTCATACATAGTCGAGACTTGTTGTAAATATTATAAGGAACCTTTGATTCCAGGACTTGTGGTAAATATTATAAGGAACCTTTGATTCTCATGCACAGCCAGGACTTGTGGTTAGTATTGTAAGGAGCCTTTGATTCTCATGCACAGCCAGGACTTGTGGTAAATATTAAAGGAACCTTTGATTCTCATGCACAGCCAGGGCTTGTGGTAAGTATTATGAGGAGCCTTTGATTCTCATGCACTCTACCATTAAAATATTCAATGATTTGCACAAAACAGAAGACAGGTAAACGATTTGTTTGTTAAACAATCTTTCTTCGTTATAACGGGTAGATTTTGAGCAATTAAACCGTTTGGGTTTATATTCTCATAGATATAAGCCTGATTTTGTTATAAAAAATTCGTAATAAGCCTTCAAAAATATGTTATTTTAATAGTGTTGGAACCGGGGATTTGACTTTATTTTGTTATAAGACTGATTTCGTTATAAGCCTGTTCGTTATAGAACTCTACTGTACATGTAATATGAGGAGCCTTTGATTCTTATGCACAGCCAGGACTTGTGGTAAGTACATGTATTATGCGGAGCCTTTGATTCTTATGCACAGTCAGGACTTGTGGTAAGTACATGTATTATGAGGAGCCTTTGATTCTTATGCACAGTCAGGACTTGTGATAAGTACATGTATTATGAGGAGCCTTTGATTCTCATGCACAGTCAGGACTTGTGGTAAGTACATGTATTATGAGGAGCCTTTGATTCTCTTGCTTGGCAAGAACTTCTTGTGTGTATTATATTACCTGTGAAAGTTGCTTATATCAGGTTCAAAGTCTAGGTATAGAAGAAAATGGCAGGAACAGGCAAAATACTCCTTATAAAACATGTATTATATTTTTATATCTGATATTCAGGATGTTTAGTTGGATAGGATATTTAATTATAAGTTGTAAGAGATGTTTTGGCTTTAGGGAAAATTTCCGTAGAAAATATGGTATTCCCAAACAAGTATATAGAAAACTATGCTGTTTGAAAGGTCTATTGTTAACAAATACTACAAATTAAGATTCACCCAAACAATTTCAAATATTACCAGACAAGCACTTTGCTTAAATGTTACTATTTATTGTGAATTTAGTTCATGTCTTGCATGACCAAATTAATAAAAAGGGTGTTGAAACTTTGGTGAATTGGAACAGAATATCTACAATGTTTTGAAAATATATTCTTATTCAAGACAATAAAGGCTTTATTTTCTTGAACTTTTGAAGTAAGCTGTTTTTTGCACACACACAAAAAAAATCTGTATTTTCAAAATTGCAAATGGCAGACAAATCAACAAATTGGGGTTTGTGCATTATATTTACTGAGATATTCAAGCCTTGGTTACACTAAGGTCGTTTTTGATAACAACAAATCCTGATATGGTTTTACAATCTGGATTTCAAAATCTATCAGCTGAAATAAAATGCTGAAACCCAATGGGGATTTCATACCTATAATCAAATGCTGAAACTAGTTCTTTATTTCATACTGTGGAAGTACTTATATTCGTGGTCACCAATTTTCGTGGTTTTCATAAATATCACTATTTCGTGGGTACTTAAATTCGTGATTTCAAATTCTGTACATCAAAGCTCAAGGGGAAATATGCATTTCGTTGGGAACTTAATTTCGTGGTTTAAACAAACCACGAAATCCACGAAAATTGAAACCCCACGAACAATAATACCTCCACAGTGCTTAAAAATGGAAATTGATAATTACTATTATCTGTTGATTGATATAAGGGAAAAAAAGCAATATTCTGCTTTAATTGTTTAAAGCAAATTGATTTTATTTGATATACATGTAGAAAAGTAATCACTTACGGTGGAATTTACTCGACATTTTCCGCCATCTTGAATCCAAAAAAGATTCTGCCACTGAGCAGGATTCAAGGGTCCACAAATCAAGTTATAGATTTTATAAAAAAAACATTTTGATTAAGGAATCTGGTTCTGGGTTTTTTTGTATGCAAACATGACCTAAATTTCATGTAGAAAAACCCAACTTCACTTACATGTAATTCATCTAGTACTTGAACCAGTTTGTGATTGGAACATGTGTTTACATTTGTAGATGCAGCCACCACATGATCAGAATGTTGAACATATGCAAATGCAACAGCAACAGATCCATCCAAATCCTGATGCAGCAGCTCATTTACAGCAACAGGCTCAAATGCATCAAGCTGAGATGGCACAACAACACCAAGCTCAAATGGCTCAACAACACCAAGCTCAAATGGCTGCACAACAACATCAACAACAAATGGCCGCCCAACAACACCAACAGCAAATGGCAGCTCAGCAACACCAACAACAGATGGCAGCTCAGCAACAGGCACAAATGGCCGCTCAGCAACAAGCACAACATGTTCAGCAGCAGGTTCCACAAGGAGGCCAGCAACCAGTTCACCAAGGTGGTCAACAACAAGCCCAGCAAGTACCAGTTCAACAGGCAGTTCCAGCTCGAAATGTACCAGTTCAAGGTCAAGGTCAAGCCAATATTCAGCCAGTAGTAGGTCAAGATAAGGTAAGAGGCATCTTCTGCAATAATGAAATTACCCTGTAATCTGGTCTGATATAAATTGAGAAGTTTTTTAGTACAGCTGTATGGTTTAATCTCTTTCTATGGTCTCATGTAACCGTTTAGCTTCATTTTTTCTCATGTGTCTGTTTTTCAAAGATTCACATCTTGTTTGCAGAGTTTTACGGAAAAAGTTTGAAATGACAGATATATAAACCTATACCTCTTTGGAATCCTTGGAACAAAAACTTTATTAAATTGCATAGACATCTGAGTCATTCTGACAATATATATTTGCTGTATGTTTCCATGGAAACATTTTCAAAAGTTGAAAAAAATACCCTAAAATTTGCAAAAATGTGCAACAATGGTGCCAATACACAAGTCCCCTTCAACGTATACGTTATGAACCAGCATAGCCACTATGATAGCCTGAAAGCCCATCACAAACAGTTTGGATTTAGCAATAAAAAAGGATATCATTAAGGATAACTTTTCGAGATAAAATACACCGAACACATTTATACCGTCCATGCTGTGTTTCATGTGACCAAAACAAACAGCTAATAATCTACTGTAATGAATAATTCATTTTTGATTGATTTGTTTCTTATATGTACCATCATTCTCACAAAATCAGTGTTCCCGCTAGCCCATTTTAGAAGGGCGCCGCGCCCTTGGTGCCCTTTGCAGCGCCCCTGATGCCCTTTCAGCGCCCCTGATGCCTTTTGCACCCTTCATGCCCTTTGCATCATCTTTCCTGTCCTCAGTCTATATTCTAAGATCGTATGTGGTCATTTTGAATGTTACAAATCGGCAAACATTTGTAAATCAATTATCTATTTATGGCCTCAGTAATTAGTGTTTAAATAGTTGTTACAGCTGATTGACCTGTCATGTTATGGTAATTGTCTAAATCATAACCTTATTACACCTTTCCTGTTAATTAAAGAATTGTCTGAGCCGTTAATTAACCCTATCGGCAATTTACCATGTCAGCCATTTACCTGTGCTTACCTGTAACTCTTTCTGTCACATGCAGACAACAGTAAATGAGTTAAACTTTGCATATAAAATTCTTTTTGTTTTATTTACGATTCTTAAATGATTTAGAACATCTCAATGCAAAAAGATTTACCCTGTTCTAAATTTATATTATTTTATATACCACACGTGGTTGTGGCTGTGAGTTATTTCCCTTTAATTTTTCATCTGCAATATTTCAATTTTGTCCCCCTTTTACAGCCATACTTCTATTTTTCTTAGAATGATTGATAGTAAAAAATTATTCTGCATCAATTTTAAACATAAAGCAAACAATAACAAACATCATTCTTAATTATTTGCAAATCATTTTTCCTTTTATTAGCTAAATTGTATTATCTTCATATTATGATATAAAATTTCAATTCATCAATAGCTGAGATTTCAAAATAACTTTGTCAATTATATTAATATAAAGATTGACATTGTGAAACTACCTCTTGCACTAGAAGTAAATACTGCAAAACCTCAACTTTAATCTAGAATTAAAACAACACAGTAACATAGTTACCTTTTGATACACCTTTTTGAATTTAAAGTGCCCTTTCCATATTATGATATAAAATGTTTAATAATCATTTGAGTAATGACATCTGCATAAAAAATACTCTGATTGCCTTGTGGTTCAACCCTACAGTTTTCTCTTGGAAATTAATGTACCTTGAAAAAAAATAGGAAAATAATTGACAATGGAACAGAACTTAATTCTTGATCTATCTCAAAAGTAACATGGTTACACTACTAACATATTACCAGCATATACATTTATGTATAAGAGGAGACAGGAGGGGATTCTTGAACAGGCTAACAATCTTAAACTTTCTCCCAAACAATTAACAACCTGTTGAAAATGCCCAAACCACATTTACTGAAAAGGTCTTACCCCCCTCCCCCCCTAAATATATATGAATGTATTTTGCTGATATAATAAAAGATAGTGTTTTGTAAGCCTTTTAATTTATCAATCATCGCACTTGAGTGCCCTTTTCCTATTTCAGTCAGCGCGCTAAAGTGCCCTTTTCAGGACTGACGCCCTGCCCCTTTTAAATCCTAGCTGGAACACTGAAAATAGAATAAAATTGTTCAAATAAACCCACCATTACAGCAATGACATCTGATCAACCATATCATTAGCATGCACAAATTTTTGACGCACTCTTTAACCCAGCATTTGAGGCACTAAAAAGGGTATCCGAGACCTACATGTATATGTGACTTATGAAATGGGGACTCTTGTGTAATTAGAAGCAGAAATGAGTACCTCAGTACCAGCAAGTAGGAATGAGTACTGGATATCTTTACTTATTGAATAAATGAAAGCTGACATATGTACCCAAAAAATTCAAACTATTTATTAACTTGGAAGTGCACCTAAACATTTCCCACATGACAACTTTTTTACTGGATTTCAGCTGACAAAAAAATTAACCTTCAATGCTACAAAATAGATTAAATATTATCCACCCTTAGATCTTTAGTAATAAATTTATAGGTGTTCCCACTTGTTGTTTGAATGTATTTATTTTTCGTGTTAAGAAAGAACCTTCTCTTTGACAAAAATTTAATTTGAAAGTCCTATACATTTTCATGACCCTGTATTGAAAATGCCTTGGGATGGAATGATATTGTTTTACCATTGTTTGCTTGTCTAGTTGTTTTTATCCTGGATCGTCATACCATTGTCACTATGCTACAGATAAAGTAAATCATCAAATACTAATATTGTATGCATATATGTATGAATAGAGTTATTGACCACTGGAGCAATTTTTGGCTTCCGACTAACAAGTGATGATAAACGTCTGCAGTGAAGTAAAAAAAAACAACTCAGAATCCAAATCATGTATAAAAAGAAGTCACTACACAGTCCTCTGGTTGCTCTTAAAGGTCCACAAAAGTTAGATAGGGAAGAATCCTTCTTGACAAAAAATTAACTTTCATTTATAATGAGAAAATCTCAAGAATGATAGATACAGTTATCAATGAATTTTTGTTCCACCTAACATAAGTTGTTTGGGAGGAATATTGGAAATATTGTCATAATATTTATTCCTTCTCGACCAATTGTAATATAACATTACAATATTGTAATATTTGTTAAGTTGGAAAAAATATTCTATTCTTGAACAAATATTATGATAGAACTTCTGTACTGTGACACTTGTAATGACTTGATAAAGATTCAAGAGATAGGAACACCTTAATATTTTTTTCCATAAACTTTATAATGAAACAATTTAAGTTTATTTATAAAAAATAAAAGTGTTTTGAAAAGAGGTTATAGAAAGTCGTTAAAATTCACTCATTACAAAATTTTTTTTCCTCATCTATTTGTAGCCAGCAGCTGTCCCAGTTGGATATCCTCAAGGACAACAGCCAGTTCAAGGTCAACCTCCAGCACACCATTAACCCACCATGATCTGAATCGACATTTGGTAGAAGGGAAATAATTTGTTTAAAATATGATGATTACATTATATTAATTTTAGTTCAATGAAAAAATGTGTTCCATTTTCTTCAAAATATTGTCTTTATAACATTTTTGCAGTTATTTTGTCAATTAAATGTTGCAATTGATGACAAGTAATATACTACTGTTTTTTGGTGTGTATTGCATGCACATATTTTCCCCCAGAAAGGTCCTAGTGAGAGGGGATGCGTTTTATACATGCAAACTTCAAAAGACCATTTTTTTCTGACCACCACAAACTTAACTTCAGTCCGGAAATGACATTGGAAATAAGTATAAAATCCTTGTTGTGATTCAGATACGAACCTGTGTTTGATGATAACAAAGTTTGCTAATGTTAACATGATTAGATGTGTATTGTTTTCTATGTATACAACATGTATATTCAGAGATTTCCCGGTACCAAAATTTCATCTTGATCGTGTCCGCCATATTTGTTTTGATTATAGGTGAAGCTGGTTCCGGTTTTCAGGGATACACGATACTTGCAAGTCATAATGTAATTATATTTATGAAAAGGGATAGTTTAAATGAAGTTAATTAATGCATAACCCGATTATGAAGATCAATAAGGGAATATCACTTAAAAATTTACCAAAGGCAAACTGTAGTATTTACGTATCCGTAACCGCCTTTGACTTTTAATTACAATGTACGTTTGGAGATAAACTTCCTGTGTTTACAAAATCAATGTTTTTCGTTTGCAAATTTCCCAAAATGTTTGAACAAACCATTACATAAATACAGGTACAGTTGTTCCTTTGAATATAAGTGAATAAAGCATCATGTATTCCATTTAATTCAGTCCACAAGGTAACTCTCGGCGTCTATAGACATTTTTGGACAGAACATGTTGTTGAAAATTTATGTGCGTTTTTTACACACGAACTAGATTTTTTCTGACTCTTTTCCTCTGAGAAAGGGGGTGCGTTTTATACACCAATGCATGTAATACACACCAAAAAACGGTAATTATTGGTATGCAGAGTAATATATTTTTTTTGTGTTTTATACATGTATATTTCAATTTTTGAACAAATTCTTTCCCTGAATTGAAATTCACAGCCCCAAATATGTTTCATGTGACCAAGCATTGTGTCTTGAGAAATATGTCAACATTTTCCATCAGATACATCTTTGTAAAAATTTACATATTAATATAGAATTATGTGCTAAAATATGATATCTTTGTACTACTGACAAAATTAAAAGATCATTTGGAAATTGTAAAAAGATCAAAGCTTGAAATATAGGAATTGTCAATAACATATTTCTTAACCTAATTTGGTTAAAAAATGGTAAAAAGACAGGCTTGGTTATGATGACATATTTTGGTCAAAGTAAACCAAAGAATCAAGTTAAGATCAACAGAAGTGCTATAAGTGCCATTTATTTACTATTGTTAAAAACACATACAAAATGTTTAGGAAAAATACAACTAAATGTCTTCTTGTAATTATCATTTGAAAATGTTTTTGCATCATTTTCATCGAAATCTATTTGAATTTTGAGCTAAGATCTAAGTTTATTGATTAAGTTTAGAATGCTATGCTGGTGCTGATACAGAATTTTATTGAACCATACAGAGGATTGCTTTGCCTTATTTAGAAATTATCATAGTACCAAGTCTTTCATGGTATAAAGTGTATGAATCTAGATGTATATTGTTATTGCTGAAATAGTCAAACATAACATGATTGTAGATCAATCACTGTTCAAATCAATGATCGAACAAATGAAATCAATGATTTTAAAATCCACTCAGAAATTAGTAAATTAATTATGTCAAAATTTGTACTTTATTCATATTGTTTTTGTTGAAATTTTCACAGAGCCCTTCATAGACACTTTTGAGTAATTATTTTGTACAGAGATTCATTTTCTGGACTGGATGGTACCAGGAATAAGCAGAAATAAAAGTATTGGACAGAAAATTAATACTTCCTTTAAATTTAAACCGAAAATAATAGTCATGCCATTTATACAAAATCATGGTATATTTTTAGGAGATATGAACTTGACTTTTGAAATAGTTAACTTTTCTAAAAAAAATAAGATATTTAGCTAGAAAAATAAAGAATGAGCACATACAGTGGGAATCAATAGCTACATGAAGTTATTTTTGAGATATAAGCATTGACCATTTGGCAGGAAACTGAACTCCTTTTATTTATTCATAACTCCAGTATTTTGTAATTCTTCTGCATTATAACAAAAGGAAATAACAACACTTGTTGAATTTTGTCTCGATAGTGTATTATGACCTATTTTTGAAAAGAAAACAGTGGGTCAATTGGCAAATTAATCTCGATGTTTTTGAATGGATTCAGGCAGAGGATCTCAAACATTTTGCTGGAAATTAAAAAAATCAGGTTCATATTGCCTTAGAACTACCTTCGTTTGATATTGTGTTTGTGTCGGGTATTTTGATTCCATAAATGTTAAATTATTAAGTGATATTATGAAGATATTAGCGATAGATATAGTTGTATTTTTGCACTTGGATTCCTCGTTTTATTTCGTTTATTGAGTAAATTTTTTTTTATAGAAAACAATGATTTGTTAACAAGAGTTGCAGTACAAGCAAAACAAATCATCAGGAATTCACAACTCTGTAATGAAATGTTTACTTTTGTTTTATTTTTTACCTGTAGGCATCTTGCTATGAAACGACTTCACTTTTTACTTGAATATATTGCCATGTAAGGGAATTCACCTTCCTACTTTTCCCAATTGGTGTCGCAGCTGCACTATCAGGTAGTTTGAAGGAAAACTGGTGTTTCACACATGTTCAAAAATTGTTCCTTGTGCATGAATTTTTCTGCTATCACAATGTTACAGAACAAAATCTGATAGTGCAGTGGTGATATCAGACCGTACAAAATATGGAAGGTGCATTCCAGTGTAGTGTAAAATTTTTGTTATTCATAGTAATGTCTTTTATGTGAATTTATCCTTCTCGTTTTAAATTTCATTAAACAAAAATCAATGCAAAATGGATCCCAACTGAAGAATATTACAACCATTAGTAAAATCATTTCAAGATTTGTCACTAAAATAAAATGTCCAAATCATTAATTGAAAATTAGCAGAAAAATTTGTTTATACAAATAATCATTTGAAAGTAATTGGATCTGATGGACTAATCTTTAAAAGTTTTGTGTACTATGGTCCTTTTTTTATATAAAATAGTGAATTGCCAATATTTTACAAGTATATCAATAAAAAAGCAAGTTTGATAAAATTCTCCGACATGTGATTTATGAAGGATTTTCTTTGATTGTACTGTAGTTCGTAGGGTCTGTAGATCTTGTCAAGAAACTTTTAGAATACAATTGCAAATCAAAAAATTTTTCCTACCAAAAAATCTTCTGATTAGGCCATAATAAAGAAAATCTTAGATTTCCTCCAGAACCAGATTTTTCAGTGCCCCTGTAAAAGTTATATTTAAATTTTTACTTATTTAGTCATTCTCTGCAATATCTGCTTATTATTCGCTTTAAAAAATAAATCACCTGCCAGCCCTAAATTTCTGAAAGGATTCGATGAACATCTTGGAATTTTTTTTATATTTTGACCTAATGAAGTTCAGATTTTGTATTTGTGGCCTCATGTCGTTTCTTAAAAAAAATAATTTTTGGGAACCATTTATGTAAGGTGAAGTTCTGAAATTCAACAAGATATACAGACTCTATAGGGCTTGTAAGTCTCGTACAATTTTAGTACTTCCGGGACCAAAAACTGTACCCAGAAGTTACATTTTAAACAAAGATATCTGACGTTTCAAACAAAAATTTGAACGTCATTATCCTCAGACGTCATGTTATGTTGGGAAACGTTTTCGGATTGCCGGTTTATCGTGGATTCTCGTAAGTCACATGACGAGACTTACAGACCCTATTGTTAACTTATCTTGTTCACTAGTGTTAGTAGTGTACACGTCATCTATTTATGGAGGCAAGACTATGGTATTTAACGAGGAGGCATTATGGTGCTTTTCATAAATTCACACATTGTTTTATTTCTGTAGTAAATTTTACAAGTTTCTGTCTATTTCCTGATTTCAAATGTGTTGAAAGGTCTGTTTGATATGACATGTTCCTGTGACTGTTGTGTTATATTTCCGGATATCAAGTTATTACCAAGGAAAGTAAATGTCTCAGGATGTTTAACGATTATGAGTTTTGATAATAAATCATGTCATACAAGCTTATATGTCATGTGATCTGGTTTGGTAACAGATCATGTGATACAGATTTATATGTCATGTGATCTGTTTTGGTAACAGATCATGTGATACAGATTTATGTCATGTAATATGTTTTGAGAACAGATTATGAGAGACAGGATTATATGTTTTGTGATAAAAGTATGCTAAAATTTCAAGGCTGGTCTGTGTGAAAGTTGTATCTGTATGTCCATTTGATCAAAGTCACTTTCTGGTATATGGTAACAGTATAATATTTGAATTGTTAACGATTTGTTTTAAGTCAGGATATGTCTTCTTCTCTGATAACTTTTGTTTTCAATATCAACTTAGCATTCATGAACTTTGACCTTATTTGTTTACCTTTACGTGCCATTTTTCTGGTTAGTGGTTTACCATATTTTGACGGCATCAAGTCATTTTCTTCTTTTTAAGCCCCGTCGTAAGGGGACAGGGGCATTTAATTTTACCCTTATTTTTTGTCACCATGGTCAAAATTTTGTTCTTTTTTTGGCAGTGTAAATATTCATGAATTTTACAGAAAATTAGAAATTTTATAAATTCTAGTCATTTATCAAATATATTTCTTTACTATTAACTAAATAATATACCCTCTCCAAAGGAGAAGTAGATATACTGTTTTATCCTTGTTTATTATGTTGAATATTATAATAATTGTATGTATAGATGAAAAGGCCATATCTACATGAATAAAAAATATCTCTCCTTGTAGTAGATTATGCAATCATCAAATTTTGTGTTTAAAACTTGGCAAATGGCATAACCTAAAAGATAAGCTATTTTCTGTTGTCAGGTATATGTGGTCAAAAGGGAGATAATTCTAATTTCCATATCAAAAGAACTTTATTGATATGCTAATCAAATTATTTTCTCTTTAAAATGGAATAAAAAAGATAACAGGAAACACCTACAATGGCCGAAAAACATAGCCACATGCCAGAAAGTAAATAGGAACTGCACAAGAAAAAAACCCACAATAAAAATACAAAAGACAAACATAAACAACGATAGGAACTCGGGACAGCCGGACTTGGTACCGGCACTAGCAAAAGCCAGCGAACTATATAATCTTGCCATATAGCTAAATTTATTCTTATTTAATTCGTAAAATATAATGAATTGTACAAAATAGAAGTTTCCCAAATCTTTTAAAACTGTAAAAATATAAGAGGAAATGCATACAACTTTTGTGGTGTGTCCAGCCTTTAAAAAAGGGGATAGTTCAATGGGTTCCAAGATGGGAGGTTCCAGGGTATTTTTACCTGAATTCTGCTGGAATTTTAAAAAAATAAAATAAAAAGGGGGTTCCAACCCACCTACCCCCTTATCCTGGATTTGTCAATGTTATCTTTGTATCCACTTTAGTGTCTTTTTCAAAAGCCAAAACTATTAAGTTATTTGTTTTTTCATAATAGATATTTACTTTTTTTATGTTGTAATATGTGAAGTGGTCTCCTACCAATATAAAATTGTATTTCGTAAAACATTCCAAGTTGTAAGTTGTAACAGGGTATATACATGTAAGAGTATTGATATTGTCGTTTCAGAAAGGATAGTTTCCATGAGTGGAAAGTAACAAAAAATAAGGCAGTGATTTATTGAATATACCACCGATTTTCAAAGGACACTAGGTTTTATTCCGGTATTCATATTTGTCTTTAAACAAAATGGTCAAATTTGAAGTTCTTCTGATTGTAATAACTTGTTAATGAACAGGTTATTGTAAAAAATACATATCTTTTCAGGGTTTACAAACTCATTTTCACTTTTCAAATTTTTTTGCCTCTTTTCTACTATTAAAGGTTTACCAACCGAGCTTTTTCTCAATATAGAAACATTTTTGGATAGGATTGTTTAAACTTAATATTTGACATTGTTTTTTTTAAATTAAAATTTTTGTTGTTATTTATATTTTATATTGTCCAGGTATTGGTAAAAAAAATAATAAAAAATGAACAAATATAGTTATGTCTGTTTCTAAATATCAAAATACTGAAGTTTACTGTGAATTAAGTTTCTGCATATGGCCATTTCAACAACTTATGTCGCCTCACTGCAGATCAAATGAAAACATTTGGAAGACCATTAATCAAAAATGTGTAAATCTGATAGATAACAAATAAACAAAAAGATCCAAATGAAAAGAAAAAAAGGCTAAGGACACAGCTATGCACAAGAGCTGTATTCCTTAGCAGGGACATGATATATCCGCAGATGAAGTTGTTTCTACTTCTGATTTCTGGTTATTTCCTTTTTTAGCTCGCCAGGACGAATGTCCGGAGAGCTATTGTCATACCCCCGGTGTTGGCGTCGTCGGCGTCAGCAAAACTTTAACCTGGCTTGTGGAATTGAGACCTGAATACCTAGGATGTTGATATTTGGTATGTGACTTCCTTGTGATGAGAGCTTTCTAATGGTACCATAGTTGTAGACATTTTGACTTTGACCTTGCCCTTAGGGCAATTTTCAAAAAACTTTAACCTTGCCTCTAGAAGGTAGGCTTTTAGTGGTAAGGTGTTCATATTTGGTATGTAACTTCCTTATGATGATAGCTTTCTTCTGGAACCATACTTGTAGACATTTTGACCTTGACCTTGCCCTGAGGGCAATTTAAAAAACTTTAACCTTGCCTATTGAAGGTTGGCTTTTAGCAGTAGGGTGTTTATATTTGGTATGTAACTTCCTTATGATGAGTGCTTTCTAGTGGTACCATATTTGAAGACATTTTGACTTTGACCTTGCCCTGGGCAATGTTTTAAAAACTTTAACTCTGCTTCTAGAATTAAGTTGTTTAGTGATGGGGTGTTTATATTTGATATGTGACTTTTTTGTGAAGAAAACTTTCTATAACTTTCGAATTTATTGTGCATTGAGGTTACTGGATTCCCCGGAGAGCTATGTTGTCTTCTGACAACTCTTATTTCTGCTGGACTTCCTTTTAACCAAATCACATCACTGCTTAGATTCTAAGTGTATTTTTTTTTTCTACCGAAACAAAAGTCACTAACAGTGAGATGTGTACAAGTTTGACAACTACAGTAATAACAGTGGTGATGTAAACTTACCAGTACAGTGTAAAAGAAATTTTAGTCATCGACAAACACCCAGGAAGGCAGCTTAAATCACATACTGGGGAGGGAGGGGGTGATCCTAATTTGAGATTTTAAATGAAAAAAATAATAGAATCTAAATTTGCTTCTGTTCGTGGTGCCCCTCTTTTCTAAGTGCCTTCTCTTGGGGGTTGATATATGCTTAAATGGAATAACTCTATTGTAAGTGGTACATGTAGTTGAATTAAGTATGCTGTATTTGTTGCTGTATCTTGGTACATGACTGTGGTATGGTTTACATTTTTTACAATTTCGGTGGTGCGGTAGATTTACCTGTAAATCATCGTATTTTTTAGCATTTCTCTGTTGAAACATAGGACATTTCTAGTACACTTTACATCTACATTTTTCTTGATTTTGGTAAAAAATACATCATTTTATAGAAAAAAGATTGCTGCAAATCATAGTATAATTTTTGTAAAATAAATTTATTCCAAAGTACACAAAGTGCTTTAAAACTTGCATAATTTTGTT
>MJUU01040505.1:77129-87506 GCA_002080025.1 Modiolus philippinarum
AAAAAAAAACAAAAATAACAAAAACAAAAAAAAGGACAAACAAAACAAGAATAAACAGAAACAAAACAAAACAGTCCATACATGAAATCACCGACAAAAACACTGATAAAAAATAAAATTAAAACAAAATAAAATAAACAAATAAATGAATAGATAAATAAATAAATATAAATTTAAAAAAGAATTCAAATTAATATGAAAAAATTGAAGCTGGTTTGATAAGTGTTACAGACAGTGATGAAATGAAGGATACGGTGAGTGCCATTCAGTGTAAATTCGCGTCGAAACCGAAAAATACCCGAAGCATTTAGAAATAAAAAGTGAAATGAATTCCCCTTTGTTTAATGGATTAATTTCAATTCGTTTAAATACCGATTGATATCAATTAAAACCTTGAGAACTACGCATGACCTCACAAAAAACATTAATTCGACAAATATCCCATTCTTTGATTTTAATCTTCTAATACACATTTCCCTCAGTAATGTGTATTCTTTAGCTAACTGGCGTAATGACCGTATTAATAAGATTTCCCTCAAACTATATTATATTACATTAAATTATTTTCATTAATCTGCTTATGCCATGAGAGCGGGTAAAACAGTCGCTATGTTAATTAATTTTCCACGGACACGAAAATTAAAAACATAGCAATTGTAATTATTATATATTGATATTCTGTTAAATAGGCATAATTCTAAAATTGGAACTGTTATTATGAGTGCTAATGGAACAATTTATGCAATTTCTACGGCTACCTCTAAGTGAGACTGTCCCCCTGCTGTTTTGCGACAAACATGAACAGAGAAGTACCGTGTTGTGGATATATGATTTTGTGATGAAATAGCATGAGTACGTTACAAGTAAAAGGTGGCTCTGGGCCCGCTGGAAGGACACTCAAAACACTTAATAACAAAAATAATTTGGTGGCGCTTTATATGCGAAAACATCTAGAACAATTAAACAGGGAACATACATTTTGTATTTCTCACATTGACAGGGATAAATTCGAAACGCATGACTTTCTACAGCACGTTCAGAGGAAGGACTCGGACAAACATCCGGCGTCGATCAAGTATGTATTTTTTTATATTTATACTTATCTTAAATTGTTCCCTGATCAATTCTTTTCCCATTTCATTTTACAGTAACAAGACTAGAGAACATACAGAACTAGGAGAATAGGTAACGTTTAGATTTTATTTGCACTGAAGAGACATCAGTTGATCAGTTGTCAAAATGCGCATATGCAGAAATTAATTCAACTTCGGTATTTTGTTATTTCTCAACATTTTGAGGAAAATATTTGCATTCGTTTTAACTAAGGATTATATCCCTCAAGCAAAGCTCTGTCTTTCGCTAATTTGGCTTTTCGTCTAGTTCTTTTTTTTTTTACAACAACAAATACTTTATTATCCTCAGACACCATTTAGTGTACAAGAGGTCAAATCATACTTATATACAAACTTGAAGTAGACGACATAGTCGAAGACTATAAGGTAATATACGCCATTTGGTTATTGGTCTTCCAAATGAATTGTTTAATTTAATCTTTATTGAAGGGGAAAAAAAGTCGAAAATCTATTCTGCAGAAAAGTTTTAACGTTTGCTTCGTGTGAATATTATGTTTTTATTTTGTATTCCATATCGCTAAAAATCTATTGCGTTTTTTTTTTCACGTTCAATCGACTATGTAGAGATGTATCTTTTGAATTATAATCCAAACAGAGTATTCCGATTCAATTCCTTTTTTTACATGAAACAAAGAATATCAGACTCAGGGAGAAAGTATATGCATGGGTATAGTTTTAGTATAATATAGCTGCTAAGTAATATACTTATTATCATTTCATAGTCAAAAGATTTTCATTTTCAGTCGGTTATATTTCATTGTAAAGTCTCTTTATTGTTTTAAACCCTCAAGTTTTTTTTGCACAGTTTTAACACCAATATATTTTTATGAGTATTTTCCTTGGCTGATTATAATTTGTCCAACTTAAGTTGGTTCTGTTCAAATTTAACATCGCTGTCACTGAAATGATTTTTTTTCTATCTGGTTTGATAAGTTCGATTTTACGTCCAGTGAGCAATATTTCAGCTGTTCACTATGAGCGCCTTAGTTCTTCATGTCGTCTCAATATTTCCGTGCCTTGTGGCTGTCTTACGTCCTTGTTTTGTCTTTGTTTTTCTCTGTTGCCGTTTTTGCCATGTCTTTGGACTTTGATTTTTGTGATCATCACTTCCCTTGTTCCTTCGGTGTTCTACTGCCGCTCTATCAAGACCAATTATAAAAATTAAAGTAAATGAAGAAAAATATAACGATTGAAGGGACGAATTTGATTGCATCGAAAATGCGAGAAATGGATAGGGGCGGGAAATCTAGTCTTCTATTTCCTCAGCGAGTCTGCTCTTGTACGAAATATATAGAAGGGTACTTTATACTGCATGGTGCGTTGCGTATCTCCACACAGTTTGTCTACAATGGTTAGCGATCAAGCTTTCCGTATCTGGCTGACCACCCAGCACAGACATTCTCCTTTCCGACCTGGGATGCGCCAGGCAGCTACGTAGAAACAGCTTCTGAAACCCGATTCAGGTATCCGGGAATATCTAAAACATCGAATGTATTGTGTTTCAATTTTAAATTGCAACTAATTTTATTTCAATAATTGCGGTACAGATAGCACTACAAGGTTTGCAATTTTCACATCATTTTAAATTCATGCTACTTTTAGGGTTAAATTTGTTTTATTGGTTGAGTTTTCCCAAAGCAAGATCGATACTAGCATTTTGTGTGCTCTTACTCCTGCTTGATACATCGACAAACGAATACCGAAGCAGAAATGAGGAAAGGGGAATTCTACATATCCAACACGATTTTAGACAGCATGACAAAGACTAAACAAATATTAAACAAAAATGAACAAGAACGCCACAAAACTAAAGCACCGGCAGTGTTAACCCCTACAAAAACTGAGGTATCATCAGTTGACTATATCTATTTCGTTAGAAATACAACAACTGGAATTTTGAATGCAGTGTTTGCCATTTGAAGAAACACCCTTTGTACATGGTTTCTGAACTTTATCAGAAAATCGTGCTTCGTTGATCAAGTGAGATTGTCACAAACTACGTTCATTGATATTTGGCATGTTCATGCACTATACATGTCAAAAACTCCAGATCGCTTCAGGTGCCGTTTTGTAGTCAGTTCTTTGTAATTTTCGATAGTTGCACTGCAACCTGTGCAGTTTACACGTTGACCCCGCCCAATGCACCTTACGCCCACCTTTTGTGGTTCATAGCACATAGTTTGCTTTCGTTATAAATGATTTACTATCAGACATTTAAAGATGATAAATTCTTAAGTTTATAATATCAAGGTATTTTTATTTATTGGAACATCAATCATATATCATTTTGTGCAAAAAATATTGAAAGGTCAGCGTGCCATTTTGCGGGAAACCTAAACGTCTCAAGCTAAATTATTTCATTAAATTTATCAAAAGTCGATGTATTCAATCATATTTTTGGGTTCAGCGTGCAATTTTTTTGATGCGCCATGGTGGATAGAGTTCCAAAAATCAGAGATAATTTCTAAACCTGACGAGTGACCATCCCTAAAGATTATCTTTATAGATACCCCGTATTAATCAGCTGCATTCATATTAGCCACACATGTCAACCAGTTATTTTATTTTTATTATAATTTGGCTAAATTTGACCATAAGAGGTATTAATAAACATTATTTGCAAATGTAATATTTTAGATTAAAATCACATTTTACCCTTTCACGATAAAGTACTATGTTCCTGCAATTTTAAGTGGAAAATGGTAACAGTTTCCGGCCGCAAAAAATGACGTCGTAGGACAATTGATCGAGACATCAAATACATTACAACGATGTATATTATCCACTCAAAGGCATATGAGTGCATTTGCAAAATTCAGGACCGCAGTTATCGTAAAAGGGTCTATAGGAAACCATCAGAGTAAATTTACTTGGCTGAAGTTTAGTTCATTGAAAATGAATTAACGTCAATTTTTTACGTTTTCATGCGTCATGTTCATTGACACCAATATAGTACACACAATGTCTTACCAAAAAAGTATGCACACCGTGTTACTGGATACATTGGATTACACCGGGAAGTATTGGTACTTCGGGGAATAGCAAACTTGCTATAGTCAGCAAACTTGCTATAGTCCCCATAGCCAGTAACTACATGTACATGCATACTATTTACCATGTTCCGTAGATCTTCAAGTCTTCAGGCAAAATCAAACATCTTTAGTGTGTTTCAGACAAATATAACATTGTTCCATATTTTGACCAATGTAGGACTACTTGCAATAATTTTTTGATTTGCATTAAATTTATTCAACAACCAATTGGTATTTTCCAGATATCTAGGAAAAGCTGATTTGAAGGATACAAATGAAATAGACGGTGACTTACAAAAAAATGAAACTCCTCGTGTTCGCAGGAAACGGAGACAAAGGAGAAAAGTACAAACACCAAAAGAAAAGGGAAAAGACAGCGACGATGAAAGAGAGAGCACACCTAGAACTCCTCGCATTGAAGACAGAGTGACACAACAGGATACCGGAAACAGACTTGAACGCGAACGGACCTATTGCATTCCCAACCGTAATTCATTACCGAGTATCATCCCTCTACCATCTCTGGACAGGAAAGATTCTGTTTATCTACAAATTGCATCTTTTAATCCTGGAGAGTTAAGTAGTGACTCTTCAGATAACGACAGTGAACCAACATTAGAATCAAAATCAAAAGAATTATCCAACCGTCGAAGGTCGTCGTTCATTGCCTGGTGCCAGGAAAATACGATGGATCAAAAGAAAAGAATGTTGGAACGAATTAAGGCGAGCAGATTGAAGGACAATCCTCTCGAGCAAAGGCGAAACTCTTTTGCAAATTTCATGCAACGTTATAAAAGTACAAAGAAGTCGGTCACACCTTGTGACCAGCTACAAGACATTTCAGAGGACGCGACACCCGATCAACTCGAAGCACCAAGAGACATGAGCACTTCGCGTACACAAGACTCTCGATCGGATATAATGAAATCAATACTGATGAGCAAATCGGAACGAAAGAAGAAAGTTGAACCTCTCAACGATCGAATTGACTCATTTTTTGATAGAATAAGTCATCTAAAGGTACCTGTTTTCAACTTCAATTCACCAGCACCAAAGTTAACCGCAATGGAAAGGAGACGGTATACTCTTCTCACAAAGGGAATAAAGGCAGCCTTGGCAGATTCAAGTGACGAGGACGAATAACACATTTCTTTAAAGAAATCAATTTATTCCAACGTAAGAAATGACACGCCAAAGACTTCACCAGACAAAAATTATAAAAAAATCGATTAAATCTGTTCATAAAATTCTATTAGCAAACTGAGAAAAATCTGTGTTTATGTTTTGTCGTACGGACCTATTTAAAATCATTAGTGCAAAAGATTAGTAAGTATTTTTTGACATTCACAATTTCTTTGGTCAGGAAATAAAGAGTTACTAGAATGCATGAGAAATGGAAAAATACAAAAAAATGTTGCAGAATGGAAAATGAACATCAATATTTTGGGAACTATAACCAAATACAATTGTCACTACTTTTTTGTTACAAAGTTAGTCCATCTTTGCAGTTTTAAAAGTGGGGTCAGGAAAACAGACAATGGGGGAAATTAGGAAGAAAAATTGTAAAAGTAGTATATGTAAAGATAATTTATCGATACATAATTAATTTGAATTATACAATTCAAATAGAATCAAATAGAGGAGAAAAATTAGAAAGATAGTTATAATTTTACGTAGGACCATATACAATAAAATGTGAATGATATGAGTGCCACTTCCATCTTGTAGATCTAAAGACAACACAATGAAATGTGAGAGATCGTCATTATGAATAAGACTAGTAAGACTTAAGGGACCGACCATTTAACCTGATTCTAATTTTATGTGAAAAAAAAATTCTTGGTGAAAAAAAAATATTCTGAATGGGGCTTTCTGCCCCAAAAAATAATGTTTATTTTCAAAAGAATATTTTGTTTGTACTAGTTAAAAAAAAAATCGCGCAAAGCCATACCCCCCCTTCAAGTTAAATGGTCGGTCCCTAATGTCTAAACAAGAGTTGTCAGAAGACAACATAGCTCGCCGGGGATTAGAGTGACCTCATTTCACAATAAATTTGAAAGGTGCCATCAGAAAACTCTCATCACAAGAAAGTCACATACCAAATATAAACACCCTCTACTAAACAACTTAATTCTAGAAGCAAGATTCTCAGGGCAAGGTCAAGGTAAAAATGTCTACAAATATGGTACCATCAGAAAGCTCTCATCACAAGAAAATCACATACTAAATATGAACACCCTACCACTAAACAACTTAAATCTAGAAGCAAGGTTAAAGTTTTTAAAAACAGCCCTCAAGGCAAGGTCAAGGTAAAAATGTCTACAAATATGGTCCATCAGAAAGCTCTCATCACAAAAAAGTCACATACCAAATATGACCACTTAACAACTTTATTCTAGAAGCAAGGTTAAAGTTTTTGAAAATAGCCCTCCATGCAAGGTTAAGGTCAAAATGTCTACAAATATGGTACCATCAGAAAGCTCTCATCATAAGGAAGTTACATACCAAATATGGACACCCTACCAGTTAAAAACCTAATTCTAGAAGCAAGGTTAAAGTTTTTAAAAATATGCCTCAGGGCAAGGGCAAGGTCAAAATGTCTACAAATATGGCACCATCAGAAAGCTCTCATCACAAGAAAGTCACATACCAAATATGAACACCCTACCACAAAACAACTTTAATTCTAGAAGCAAAGTTAAAGTTTTTAAAAAATTGTCCTCAGGGCAAGGTCATGTTCAAAATGTCTACAAATATGGTACCATCAGAAAGCACTCATCATAAGAAAGTTACATATCAAATATAAACACCCTATCACTAAAAGCCTACCTTTCAGGGGCAAGGTTAAAGTTTTTCAAAAATTCCGCTCAGGGTTAGGTCAAGGTCAAAATGTCTACAATATGGTACCACTAGAAAGCTCTCATCATTAGGAAGTTACATACCAAATACACAAACCCTACCACTAAAAGTCTACTTCCTAGAGGCAAGGTGAAAGTTTTTCAAAACTTGCCTTAAGGGCAAGGTCAAGGTCAAAATGTCTACAAATATGGTACTAGAAGAAAACTCTTATCATAAGGAAGTTACATACCTCTAAAAGCCTACATTCTAGAGGCAAGGTTCTCTGAAATTGCCCCCAGGGCAAGGTCAAGGTCAAAATGTCTACAAATATGGTACCACTAGAAAGCCCTCATCATAAGAAAGTTACATATCAAATATAAACACCCTATCACTAAAAGCCTACCTTCCAGTAGCAAGGTTAAAGTTTTTCAAAAATTCCGCTCAGGGTTAGGTCAAGGTCAAAATGTCTACAATATGGTACCACTAGAAAGCTCTTATCATTAGGAAGTTACATACCAAATACACAAACCCTACCACTAAAAGCCTACCTCCTAAAGGCAAGGTTAAAGTTTTTCAAAACTTGCCTTAAGGGCAAGGTCAAGGTCAAAATGTCTACAAATATGGTACCAGAAGAAAACTCTTATAATAAAGAAGTTACATACCACTAAAAACCTACATTCTAGAGGTAAGGTTTTCTGAAATTGTCCCCAGGGCAAGGTCAAGGTCAAAATATCTACAAATATGGTACCACTAGAAAGCTCTCATCATAAGAAAGTTACATACCAAATATAAACACCCTACCACTAAAAGCCTAACTTCTAGAGGCAAGGTTTAAGTTTTTCAAAAATTGCCATAAGGGCAAGGTCAAGGTCATAATGTCTACAAATATGGTACCAGAAGAAAGCTCTCAACACAAGGAAGTCATATACCAAATGCCAACATCCTAGCTCTTCAAGTCTCCATTCCACAAGGCAGGTTAAAGTTTTGCTGACGCCGACGACGCCGACGCCGGGGGTATGACAATAGCTCTCCGGACATTCGTCCCGGCGAGCTAAAAAGGAAACTTTCGCTTGCATTGCCTTCTTAATTTTATTTTATTTCCCCACAGATATTTACAAAGCATTAGGTCTTGTGGTATATGAGATCGGCTTTGGACAAGTTCACGAAAGAAAGAAAGAAAGATAGAGATATAAAAATTGACAACTGTGTCGGGATGCTGATACAAAAATCTCTTAAAAAACTCAGATTTCAGGGTTAGGAGCTAACTCTATACATGCTAGGGATCCTTTCTGTTAAGTTCATCAAATCATAAACACTTTAATTTTTCCGCTCTTTTTCTGTTTCTATGGCAACGATCTTGGAGACCAGTAACTGATCTTCAACGTTTTAGGTTACCTGTCTGTTAAGTTTCATTCACCAAAACTGGGCACTTTAAAATTCCCGGCTTGATCTTTTTTCTGGTCCAATAGGGTCTGTAAGTCTCGTCATGTGACACCGAGAAATCACGATAAAATTCAAATTTGAAAACGNAGGGTCCAATGTTAAAACTATGTTCCCCGCTGGCGGCCATCTTGGATGAGGTACGGACCTGCCGGATACCTTTTTTGGTAGGGACCATCAAAGGACCATTGTGTCTAAGTTATGTTATAATTGGCCTGCTAGTTTCTGAGAAGAAGATCTTTGAATGTCTTTTCCATAGGGTCCAATGTTAAAACTATGTTCCCCGCTGGCGGCCATCTTGGATAAGGTACGGACCTGCCGGATACCTTTTTTAAAGGGGACCATCCAAGGACTATTGTGACCAATTTGGTTCCAATTGGCCCAGTGGTTTCAGAGGAGAAGATCTTTGAATGAAAAGTTTACGACAGAGGGACGGACGGACGACGGACGGACGGACGGACGACAGACGCCGGACGCCAAGTGATGGCAAAAGCTCACCCTGGCATAGCCAGGTGAGCTAAAAACTCAGATTTCAGGGTTAGGAGCTAACTCTATACATGCTAGCTAGGGATCCTTTCTGTTAAGTTCATCAAATCATAAACACTTTAATTTTTCCGCTCTTTTTCTGTTTCTATGGCCACGATCTTGGAGACCAGTAACTGATCTTCAACGTTTTAGGTTACCTGTCTGTCAAGTTTCATTCACCAAAACTGGGCACTTTAAAATTCCCGGCTTGATCTTTTTTCTGGTCCAATAGGGTCTGTAAGTCTCGTCATGTGACACCGAGAAATCACGATAAAATTCAAATTTGAAAACGTTTCCCGCCAAAATATGACGTTGCAGGATTATGACGTTCACATTTTTTGCTTGAAACGTCATATGTTTTTGTTTAAAATGCAACTTCCGGGTACAAGTTTTGGTCCCGGAAGTTCCAAAATTAGACGAGACTTACAGACCCTATGGTCGGAATTTTGAAGTCTTGAAGACTAGAAACCAATTCCCAACATCTTGGGTAACTCTTTCTGAAAAAATTCATTCATTTTTGAGTACTTTTAATTTTCTAGTCTTTTTTCATTTTGAAAATTACAAACAACTTAAATACATCCGGGTCATTCTTCTGAGTACAACGTTAAAATGTAACAACTTATTATGAAAAACGAATATCAATATGCTTCACTTCCTTGTGCACGTTTTAGGTGACACAATATAATGGGCGGCGAAAGGGGCAAAAAGAACGTCAAAACAAAACTAACAACATTAACTGAAATGAAACTAACATACTGGCTCGCAAGTAAAAATAACAGACGTCAAATTAAAATCAAAAGACAAAATTCTGAATTAGCACTACAGTTAGTTCTTAAGTTTGTCCGTTGAACATCTGTTAATTTTTGATTCGAGAATTTAAACTGTTTATTTTTCAATAAATGTTGTTATTTTTTTTTATTTTTGTAGCTGAATACAACGGGTTTTGACATATTATTTTCATTCAAAATATGTATTAAAATGCTTCCAATATTGTCTATAAATAACAAAATACCTAAGTACTGTAAATTTAACTTCGGTAAATGGCCATTTCGACAAATAACGTCTTTATAAAAAGTTAAGTAGACCATAGGCCGAAATATGTGTATGAAACGGGGGGGGGGAGTAACACCCATTATTTTGGTATACGGGGATGTTGCCAAAAGAAAAAATCGGGTGTTGTTTTTTTGTTTGAAATACTGGTACATAAATTTTGGTGTGTTTTTAAACAAATTGTATATAAATTTGTATATAGAAAAATTTATTTATATACTTTTTGTTAGCAAAAAAGCCAAAAAAATGGCAATTATTTATGAGACAACAAAATTCCCGTACAATATTTCACGTACTTAATGCTTTGTGTTTTCTATTTTATTTTATTTTTTAAAAATTTTCATGTTAAAACAGTGGTA
>MJUU01040505.1:104353-125286 GCA_002080025.1 Modiolus philippinarum
CCCACTGACAGTGTGACGGGTGCTGTATACAGAGCAGGACATTCTTACCCTTCCGGATCACCTGATGTCGCTCTCGGTTTTTATGGGAGTTCACACTGTCAGTGCTTTAGTTTTTTTGTGTTGTCTTGTTGAATTTTAGTTTTGTCTTAGTCAGTAATGTTTGTGGTACCGATTTGTCATTGTCCATGTTTGAATACTAAAATGATTACAAAAGCTTTTCAACATTTCACTTTGGTACTGTTTGAGGGTTAGAGAAGTTACACGTACCATAGTTCTCAATTGGTTTTGTCTCAGGGTTATAAAATGACAATAACCAATCAGTTACCTAACAGATCTTTCAAGACATTTGTCCCACTGCCCGTGTGACGGGTGCTGTATACAGGGCAGGACATGGCAGGACATGCTTCCCTTCCGGAGCACCTGATGTCACTCTTGTTTATTGAGAGTTCACACTGTTAGTGCTTTAGATTTTTGTGTTGCATATGTAATGTTCGTGTGTTTTGTTGGCATGTGGTGTCTTTGATCTTCCGTCTTCTGGTGTTCTTGCTTTTGCCTTGTCTCTGGACTTTGATTTGTATAATTTTGTGCTTTGTTCCTTCGGTATTCTACTGCCGTTGTTTTGCTACTAAAATGAACCTTTGTGTTTAAATGAAGAGATTCTGATTATCTCGGATGCTTAATTCCGCAGATCCAAATAGCAGCAAGTCAGAATCTATAACGAACGGTATTTGAAGAGAATGAATAAATTTCTGTCTTATAACTTAGTGGTTTAAACAATAAAGTAAGAAGTGTGAGACCGTCTCAACTTGCCCACATGTACAATAAGGAGCATTTACAAGATTTCGACGATATAAGTGATAATTTAGACTACTACTTTGCATTCTCAATCGAGCGTGTAGAATTTAACCAAGTCTGGAACCACAGTAGTAATATATGGGTTTTACGACACGTTTACTAAGATTTTTTTTTATATATTTACAGATCCACTATTTCTTACTCGGTCTGGTAAGAGATTCCAAGTCTTAATAGTAGATGGTAAAAAGTATTCAGAGTACAGGCTCGTTCTTGTCATAAGTAGTGAGACTGCAATCTGATTACGAGTACTATAACCTTGAATATCTCTTTGTCTACTCGGTATTATGTTTGATAAATACGACGGAACCAATAAGTTTTTCATTTTATAAAACTGGATAATGCGATAACTTTCCCTTCTATCCTTTAAGGACTCCCAACCAGTTTCTATATACAAGTTCTGTTTAGAAGTGAATTTTGATTGAATTTACATTGTTTGACCGTGTATTGATAACGAAAAGTGGGGTCATTGAGCTAATATTCAAATTATTTCACGAATTAAAAAGTTCCAAATTAATATCTTTGTCAAATATTTTCAAATAACTTCCTTCTGAGACATATTATGTCTCTACTTCATTTTTTTTCAATTTTCATATCAATTTATTTTATAATAAATACAAACATACTGACGTAATTAACATGTCTATATTTTTGAGAAATGGAGCCATTGCTTGTGTTTAAAAAATAAGAAAAGAACAAATATTTGTGCCTTATATCAATCAAATCATACAAAATGAATTCAAATGGTAGAAGACTCCCGCACTTCCTTAAAGAAAAAAATCAAATAAGAAACATAAGTGTGCGAGACATATTGTTTTATATGTACGGAAGATTCTTTGTTGAAAATTCAAGATAAAAACTTGAAAATTCAAGATAATAAGTTAAAACCCAAGATAAAAACGTGAATATTTAAGATAATAAGTTCAGAATTTTCATGTTTTTATCTTAGATTTGCAAATTATTATCTTGAATTTTCAAGTTTTTATCTTGAATTTTCTATATAGAAATCTTTGATAAAAAAATTCTGGTTGTATAAGTCAGTATAGATTATTTCTCAATATTTTGAAAAAAAAAACAAAAAATCTTAAATTCTGCTAGAGGAAAATAAGACCTGCATCAATATTGATAACGGTTATAACCAGAGAGGAGAAAATAACTGTTACTGTACTATATCTTCTATTTACTAGTAAATACTGGGGAGCTCCATCGCAATACAAATATTTAACTACTTAACTCAAAGATTACATTTATTCATTGAAATAAAAAAGAAAAAATGAAGAAAAAAAAAACCCGCTGCCAAACAGTGGTAACGTTTTGGTGTAATAAATTGTATTTGAAAATTCATCTATAGTTAAATATGTTCTATTGAATACCAAAGCAATAAAATCGAAAACCTGTCTATATAGACTGCTTGCCTAGCTTTTATTTAGGGGAACTGCTCCAAATGAGACATAAAAGCTTCCTAGCATAAAATGTAGTAGGAGTTGCGCCGACAAATCATGTAACATACATTTGGAAGAACGGACGGATAATTAAACAAGGGTATTTCAATTTGCCCCCGAATTTTCGTTTCAGGGCCATATAAAATTATGCAGCTTTGTAGGCACTTTTTGAAATACGATACGGGTAGCACCATAAAATATCAATTCACTTATCAGATAACACTCTCAAACGAAACACTAACTTCTGCTTCATCAATTACTAAGATTGCAAATTTACATTTTTATGCATAAATTGATTGCTTGAAAGACCGGTACTGAACAGTTTAGAATGAATTTATTATAATATTTTGATGCAGGTGTTCGGTGTCTATTTATTATGATTTTAATTCAGACTGAAGATGAAATCGGTTACCTAGTCTATGCTTATATCATAAAAATAATCACCATACACCAGACAAAAAATTCTTTTGAATGCTTTTCCAATAAGGTTACAATGTTAGACGATGCTAACAATTGGCAGCAATCCTTGATCAAATATGGATCTATCAGATACTATTGTTGAAGGATTTGTCTAAGGACTATCTTAACCTAGTTTTGTTAAAATTTGTTGTATGAGAGAAAGGTCTACAATTAATTTAGATCTGTGTGGGTGTGCGTCATGCAGGCAAAAAATGTAGGGATCTATTATATCATCGTAGGTGTGTGTCAAAGCGATATAATCAAACCTTGTATATCCTTTGGATCTATTTATGATGATTGCCGATAATGATTTTAAATTCACTGTCAAGATTATATCAGGTTACTAAGTCTGAATTTGTGTCTTTAAAATAATCACCAGAGAAAAGTATTTTTGAAAAAAAACCATATTTTCATATGTTACAATGTTAAACTAATCTCCCAGTTCGCAGCTTTTGATGAAATGTCGTACATGCCAGCTACCTTTGATGAAGGGTCCATCCAATACCAATATTGTGGCCATGTTCGCTTTCAGTTATATGTTAGCATGTATTTAATTTGACGTAGGTGTGTGTCAAGGCAAAATATATTTTTGTCTATTTAAGTTGACTGCTGATCAGGATTTTGAATTCAAACTTAAAATAATGTCAGATTTATACTTAGTCCCATCAAATGTTGGTGAAATGCAAAACTTTTTTCAAGTTAAGAGCCCATCTAAGGACCATTGTGGCCAAATTTAGATTCCAATTGGCTGTGTTAAAGACCGGCAATAAAACACTTATAATGTGTTTAATTCGATGTAGGTATTCCTCAGGGTACTAAAATCGAACCTTAAATATTTTGTTGTATATTTTTCATGAATCTGTCTTAAAATTGATATCAGATTTCTTCATCTGTGCTTATATCTTAGAATAATCACCAGACAAAATAAAACATTTTTGAACGAGTTTCCAAAGGTTACAATTTTAAACTAAGCTCTCGTTTCACAGTTATCTTAGGTGAAATTCAGACCTGTCAAATACCTATGTTGAAGGGCCCATCTAAGGACGATTATGAACAAGTTTAGTTCCATTTTTGGTTTGAAAGGCCTACGATAAAACAGTTAGAATGTATTTTATTCGCTGTAGGTGTATGGCAGGGCAAGTATATTTGATAATATTTTTGTCTGTTTAAGTTGACAGCTGATGATAATTAATTCAGACTAAAGAAAATGTCAGATTACTACGTCGAAGCAATCTTTGAATTGGTGAAATGCAAACCTAACAAAAATCATTGCTCAAGTTAAGAGCCCATCGAGCCAAATTTCGATTATAATAGGTTGTTTTAAAGGCCGGCGATTAAACCATTAGAATGTATTTAATTCGATGTAGGTGTTCCTCAGGGTGATATAAACGAACCTAATATATTTTTATAAATTTATTATTATTGAATCTAGACTAAAGTTAAAATTGGATTACTTCGTTTGTGCTTATACATGTATCTAAAAATAATCACCAGACAAGATAAAACCTGTGAATGTTGAATTAAGCTCTCATATCACAGTAACCTTTGTGAAATGCGGACCTGTCAAATACCTATGTTAAAGGACCATTATGAACAACTTTAGTTCCAATAGGCTGTTTCAAAAGCCGACGAAATCTCGTAGAATGTATTTCATTCGATGTAGGTGTGCGTCAAGGTGATAAAATCTATCATTTATATTCATTGTCTTCTTATGTTGATTGATCATGATTTTGAATTCACACTAATTTGTGGCAGGTGACTATGTTTTTCGGCCGTTGTAGGTGTTTCCTGTTATCTTTTTATTTTATTTTTAGTGTTATTTTCAGGTAACTTAAATCTTGAAAATAAGCACTAGCTATCATAAAAATTCATATTTCGGGAGTTTAAATAAAAATCTGTTACAATTATATGAAAAAAAAATTAAATCAACAAAACATTTTCCTTTCTACTACCGGTTTCACTGCTTATTGCAGATTTTACCCTTGTTGGGGGTAAGCTAAACAAATGTCCACCAAAGAAGAGTAGGGTAACATGACAAGAGATCTCGATAAACTATCATGGCAAGTCAGAACCTTGGTTTAAAATGATCTAATTGCTGAGAGCTGATTAAAGTGAAGTGTTTACTTTGATAATTGCAGTCCTTTTTGTAACCTTAAGATAACCTTGATATAACAGAGCAGAATTGGGGATCCAAAATTTTGTAAATGATTTAGGTCACTTTAAGGAATGACAAGAAATCTTTGATTTTCACTCTGTTAAAACTCCGTAAACAAACCTTAGTCTTTTGTTCTGTATAAGCTCGATATTTTCCAACTTGATTCACAGCAGACGTGAACACTAAACAACATTACTATTCAATACACAATAAAGGATATAGAGAAAACAAGCGCACACCAGACAAAGTCTCTACAATTACATTTAGCTTGGAAGAACTAAGTCTTCTTGCCATAGAAAAAACTTTCCATATGAGGTTATGGACATTTTTACACATTTTTGACGCGATTGGATATTTGAAACAATACAAATATATGCTTCATTGTGTTATTCTCTCTGTTCCTTCCCATTCATTTTCAGTATTCAGGAACAAAATACGACGGTGCTGTCACCTTCTGCAAGTTAAATGTTCGACAAAAAACAGTCTTTCATTTTTCTCAAAAAAAATATGAAATAAGATGCAGATATCTTTTGTAATCATATTTCCATAGAATTGGAATATATTGCACATACCAATTTTGCATACACCGCACTGCACTTACCAAAATTTAAAGTAATGTCGAAAATAAACAGAACGACAAACAGCCTAATGAAAAATAAATCTTTGACATGTTTTCCAATCAACAAGCAACAATGCTATACTAAAAAAGTAACATTTAATCCGTTAGATGTATAGAAATCCAAAGATGAAATTGGCGTGTTCAAAATTTTGACCTACCCCTCGTCGGTTTTCCTTCAATAGCTTTCTGAAAAGCGTTATTTGTNAAGTAATGTCGAAAATAAACAGAACGACAAACAGCCTAATGAAAAATAAATCTTTGACATGTTTTCCAATCAACAAGCAACAATGCTATACTAAAAAAAAACATTTAATCCGTTAGATGTATAGAAATCCAAAGATGAATTGGCGTGTTCAAAATTTTGACCTACCCCTCGTCGGTTTTCCTTCAATAGCTTTCTGAAAAGCGTTATTTGTACTAAAGTAAATACACGTATCGGTTTTCAAATGGGAGGAGAACCGAAACGCAATATTTATATAATACAATGAGCAAATGTACAACGGTAAGACACTCTCAAACACTGACGTTTTCTTGCCGAAGCGGGGCGCGTCAGCCATCTTTGGTAGCATTTACCAATATACAAGTTGCACTTACCAATTCGATTGGACCCCCTGGACAAAGAACTGGGTAAAATGATAGCATAGAAATATTAAGTAATGGTCAAATTGCTTTAATCATGCACATGTACGTAGATAGCAGGTATTTAGGCAATTTAATGTTTTTAAAATAAACAGAAACATTAAAAATACAAGTCTGTTATTTCTAATTTTGATTATTTATTTGTTTGTTTGTTTATTTTTAGGTGGCATGAGGAGGAAAGGGAATTCAAAATGCATAGCAATAAATACATTGATTAATTCATTGATTGATTAGTTAAAGTTTTATTCCAGTGAGCAATATTTCAGGTGTATCAGCAGGAGGACAAATTGGTAAATTAAAAAAAAAATTATAAGAAAGAAAATAAGCTGGAAGGCAAAAACGAGAACACAGTAAAAAAAAAGACAAACCAAAGACATGAGACGGCTACTAGGCATTGAAATAAAACACAACATTCATAACAATGGCACTTATAGTGTGAACAACAGAAAAGATATCATTTAAACATGCATGGGAGGCTGAATCCCTACGTACAAAACCTTGGTCAGGTTAACCAAATAGAACAACGTTGTTCATCTTCATGTTGAAGTCAACATGAGGATTTCAACAAAGTGCATTCACTTATACCTCATAGTCAGTTCAAGACGGCCCATCGGAAATTCACTTGCTAAATGTCGAACACTACATCCTCTTTTAATCAACAAACATAAAATATCGGACAAAGTACTCTGAGTCTGCTCTGGTATCGAGAAATATAGAATGGATCTTTATACTGCATGGAGCGTGTTTTCCCAACAGCTTTTCTACAATGTTTCAAGGTCAGGCGATATGCAATATGACCCGACTACCTCGCAAAGATAGGCATTCTTCTATCTACCACCTTGGCAGTTCTTTCAGCAGACCCCTTAAAATCGATTCGGATAACGGGTATATTAGTAAACGAACGTCACTAATAACCAGGGGTGCTTATTGATATGGCGAGTGTCACAGTTGTCTTATCAATTATAACACATAAATGCTAATACAGAGTGAGACACCAGTTAACCCTTAACATCTAATCTGTTATGGTATTTTTAGTTCGCCTCAACGAAGTTGAGGAGGACTATTGGAGTACCCCCGGCGTCCGCGTCCGTGTCCGCGTCCGCGTCCGCATTTGAGTATATATCTTAGTAACTATGCAGTGTAGGTTCATCAAACTTTGCATGCAGGTGCATCTTGGGCTAACTCACAGCTTCCAAGAAAATTAGGTCTCTCTGACCTATATTTTCCGCTTGGGTGGCTTTCATTCAAATTTACATTTCAGTTCATATCTCAACTACTATACATAGTACGATAATCTAACTGTGCATATGCATGCATCTCTGATGGTAGGTCAGCATCCAGGCAAAATTAGTTCACTTTGACCTATATTTTTCGCTTGAGTGACTTACATTCAAGTTTACTTCCGAGTTCAGCCGATCTCAGTCACTGTAAAGGGTAGGATCATCTATCATTGCATGTGCATGAATCTTTGACGGTACTTCAGCATCCAGGCAAAATTAGGTCACTTTGACCTATATTTTCCGCTTGAGTGACTTACATTCAAGTTTACGTCCGAGTTCAGAATTCAGTCACTGTACATGGTACGATCATCTATCCTTGCATGTGCATGCATCTTTGGGGGTAGGTCAGCATCCGTGCAAAATTAGGTAACTTTGACCTATATTTTCCGCTTGAGTGACTTACATTCAAGTTTACGTCCGAGTTCATATCTCAGTCACTGTACATGGTACGATCATCTATCCTTGCATGTGCATGCATCTTTGACGGTAGGTCAGCATCCAGGCAAAATTAGGTCACTTTGATCTATATTTTCCGCTTGAGTGACTTACATTCAAGTTTTCGTCCGAGTTCAGATCTCATTCATTGTACCTGGTACGATCATCTATCCTTGCATGTGCATTCATCTTTGACGGTAGGTCAGCATCCAGGCAAAATTAGGTCACTTTGACCTATATTTTCCGCTTGAGTGACTTACGTCAAGTTTACGTCCGAGTTCAGATCTCAGTCACTGTACATGGTACGATCATCTATCCTTGCATGTGCATGAATCTTTGACGGTAGGTCAGCATCTAGGCAAAATTAGGTCACTTTGACCTATATTTTCCGCTTGAGTGACTTACATTCAAGTTTACGTCCGAGTTCAGATCTCAGTCACTGTACATGGAACGATCATCTATCCTTGCATGTGCATTCATCTTTGACGGTAGGTCAGCATCCATGCAAAATTAGGTCCCTTTGACCTATATTTTCCGCTTGAGTGACTTACGTCAAGTTTACGTCCTAGTTCAGATCTCAGTCACTGTACATGGTACGATCATCTATCCTTGCATGTGCATGCATCTTTTGGGTTAGGTCAGCATTTCTGGAAAATTAGGTCACTTTGACCTATATTTTCCGCTTGAGTGACTTACATTCAAATTTACGTTAGAGTTCAGATCTCAGTCACTGTACATGGTAGGATCATCTAACCTTGCATGTGCATGCATCTTTGGCGATAGGTCAGCATCCAGGCAAAATAAGTTCACTATGACCTATATTTTCCGCATGATCGACTTACATTCCAGTTTACGTCCGAGTTCAGATCTAAGTAACTGTACATGGTACGATCATCTAACCTTGCATGTGCATGCATCTTTGACGGTAGGTCAGCCTCCAGGCAAAATAATGTCACTTTGACCTATATTTTCCGCATGAGTGACTTTCATTCAAGTTTACGTTGATATCTCAGTAACTGTACATGATAGGATCTTCTAACCTTGCATGTGCATGCATCTGGTCAGCATGCAAGCAAAATTAGGTCACTTTGATATAAACAATACATTTTGACCGATAACCGTGAATATTCATTGATACATATTTTCAAAGGTACGTGAATTTGTTCATTGTACAATGTACGTGACTTATTTTCAGCAGTACGTGAATGGTCATCCTGTCATTTTATAGCATTTCTAGTAAAAAAAAAAATGCTCTAAATGTTGACGAAAAACACCATATTTTAGCAGTTAAAAAAATGCATAGGTCTGAAATAAAAAATGGGCCATCTAGGCTATTTTTTCTTAGTATAGCTTAAAGGCAAGTGTCTTTACTCTTAGCTGAGAATTTAAATTATTATATACTAGGCAAAAAAAGAAACGTTACACTTATATTTTATCGACACATTTTTTTATATCAGACAATAGATACCAATTTCTTACAACAATGTTAAGCTTTCGCTATTTTCAAAACAACGATGGCAAGTTTTCAAGATTGAATGCCGTTTTCAACATTTCCGGTGAACTTTACACAGACAGTGACAAAATTCAAGTTCACACTTCAATATCTCGTATGACCTCCTCTTGATTTCATAACTGGCTGACGCCGTCGTCGCATAGAAACGATCAGTGTTTTGATGTAGACTTTACGGGATATTGTTCTACTCTTTAATCAGCGCTGCTCGAAGATGGGGCAGCGTTTCCGGTGGAATTCGGCAATTCCTGAAGCAATGTTCAAGTTCTTCCCACAAGTGCTGGATTGAAGACATATCAAGAGACATTGCTGGCCAGGGTAGCAAACAGACATGATTATCATTTAAGTAGTCCATAGACAGGTGACGTACCATGTCACACGGCGCATTGTCCAGTTGTGATACGTGATTTAAACGATGTCTACACAGGAAGGTGGTACCCAAGGAGGAAGAATTTCGTCCTTGTACCGTATGGCATTTACGTTACCATCAATAAATTTGATTTCTGTGTGGTCATTGTCTGCTATTCCTTCCAACACCACGTTGGGCGCCAAAATGTAATCGGCCTTCATCTGGCCGATATGAACAAATAAAACACAATCTCAGGGTCAAATGGATTCTTTATTTTCAAGGCTAGTTATTGTAGACATAGGAGAAATACCCTGTAATATATAACAATAACAATACTAAGTCTACTGTTAAAATTAGATTAACAATTCACCTAAAATATATTACTATATATGATAACCAAGAAAATAATGGGTTTCCTTGTATTTGTTTGTATTAAAAATAGAGATATTGTTTATATTGTGTCTCGTGTATATTTACACCAATTACGCCAATCAATTACTCCATTTTAAATTACTGGTTTAAAATGTACCAAATATACAAATATGAAATACTTATGCATTTGTGAAAATATGCATAGTAAAACTGTCACAGGTATTCTACTGTATTCAACTATTACAAAACATGCATTAAAATATAACAAAAAGCAAACGGTTGTTATGCAGAATCACATTATGTTAGTGCCACATAAAAATAAAGCAGACACTACATTCAAGCATTACAAAGCATAAAACACAAAGATGACATAAACCTACCTCGCATGTAGTGCAAAGGTTGTCTACACATCAAAACATCAATACTCTTCAAGTACCATAAGTATGTCAACTGTACTTCATTACATCTGAAGGACAAATATTTACACTCATAGATATACATCCAAAAATAGAGTATTGAATACTTGTGAATAAAAATGATTATCTCCCCCTTAATTATTGCTTTACCGAAATTTACACATAACAGTTATATTTCGAGTTTAAAATCATTATCTCTCACTCATACAATCAGATAAAACATGATTATATTAACGAAAACTATTATTTACTCAAGAGGTTAAAGTTTATCAGTTTAATGCATTTTAAATGCATCTCATTTAACCTTTTATACTAATTATAGTAAAACCTGTTAATATTTAAACCTATTTAATATTTTAAAACTCAAAGCTCTCAGAACTCTCACACACATTTTTATAATCAATCAGTCATTCATGCAATACATATACAAACTCTACTATTATACACTCTGGAATATTAATAATGGAATGCTAAGGAGTTAATATAGAAAACTGACCTTCAGTAGAAATAGCAAAATATCCAAGATATAAAATTGTCCAACTATTGAAAGTTCTTAAAGACTAAATCATGGACTCTCTCAAAGACAAATTATGGCCAACTGACCAAAGACAATAATTTCAAAGACAATAGATTCCCGCCTAAATGACAAACCAATGAAAACAGGAATTAAATGTAACTACCAATGGAAAGTGGGATTTCTATATGACATAATAGGAATACCCTATAAATAAATATATATATGATACACCTGGATGAGTATCAAACTACCTGTAATTAAAATATGGGAGATAAATACTGCCAATACTGAAAGGCTAAATTAAAATAAAGAAACATTCTGTATTTATATATAAATACAGCATCAAACAATGTAAATTAACTGTAAATATAATCAAATATTAAAAATATAGCTCTACCACAACTGCTCCCTGACCACCGCCAAAACGATCGGTTTCCTGTACACAGTCATTAGAATAACGCTCATTGCGTCTGTGGTACAGCCTGGCCCCACCGTCACTAAACTTAAAATAAAACTTCGATTCATCGCTGAATAACACTTGCTGTCACGTCAGACTATTCAATCTTACACGTGAACAAGTCCATTCTTATCGTGCATCCGTATGACGTGTCAGGGTTGGTCTCTTCGTAGCCGACGTGCTCTTAGACCAACCTGGCGTAAGCATTTGAGCACTGTTTGAGACGAAATTCTGTTACGGATGAGACCGATGATTTGGCGTGATGTAACGGCTGCATTCACAAACCGGTAACGTAAGTGTGTCATCCGGATATGCCTGTCCTGACTTAACGTCGTTTTACGTGACCTACCAGTACGAGGGCGATCATTCGCCGTGCCAGTATTTCTTAAACGAATCCCCAGTCTACAAATTGTCATTCTTGGAACATAAACAATTTGCCACTTCAACCAGAGTCATTCCTGCATTCAACATTCAATGGCTTGTTCACGCTCATTTTGACATAGTCGGGGCATTGGTTTATGTGCAATTTTTTTCCAAATTTTCAAAAGACCTGTGTCCGACACAAATAATGACCATTTAAACGAGTCGAGTGAACCTGTATACAGGTAGAAATGTAAATATAGCATTTTTGTTAAATTTGGAATAAAGACGTAACGATTTTGGTAAGGAAATGTCTATGCGAAAAACAAATCATTGTAGTTGTTGTTTATCATAGAAATGTAAAACCATAAGAAATGTAGATTTCTTTTCTTAAAACTGGTGTAACGTTTCTTTTTTGCCCAGTATATATAGCTATACATGTCTTTTTCTATTTTAAAAATTGTATTTTATTTGCCGGAAAATGTTTGTTTACATGTTACAAATTCCACAGTTGGACGATAAGAGCTACAAGTGTCTGTGAAATGAAAATTAGCCTAAGTCACTGGTCACTGTCATTCTCTTACAGATAAAACAGCGTACTGGTGGTTACAAGAGTTAATTTGAGTCTTTTTGGAAAAAGGTGTTTGAGGCTTTTTGAATGTTTTAACGCCAAAATCTAGTCATATCGGAACCAAAATTATAGGGTGGGGGAGGGGGGTAAGTACATAACTTTGGGAATTTTTCATGATTTTGAAATAATTTTCAATATTAAGGTAGATAGACACTGTTGCTCTACACAAAACGGGACTCATGAATCAATACATCAATATATTGAGAGGGAATCACTAATTAATGAACACTGTTGAGCTAAGTGGATTTATTATTGAATCTGCTGTAGCGCTTCAGGTTAATTGTTTTTCGTCAATTAGAATTTAGTTAAACAATTGTCATAAAGGAACAATTATAAATATACACTTTAATTTCATAAATATTTTGTTTTTAATGTGGTATATATTGATTTCAATGTGTCAAGATCCAGTCACTCCGTCTCATTGGTATTTGAGGTGATTGTGTCCGCCTTCAATGAAACGAGGGTTCCTATCTCGAAAGTATTTGAAAAATAAAGAGTCGGATACGGATTAGATTGATTTTCGGGTCGGAACTGCATTTTGACAGTTTCATAATTGGCTGACAGGTGCGAAATCTCATATTTTGCCCTTTTTGCCGCCAATAGACCAATTTCCAATTTCTTTTTATGAATGAATTGCTCCGATTGACCTGGGGTAAATTGCTTCACATAAAATTGTGACATCTAAAAATCTATATTGTGACGTCTAAATTTTCCGGGAAAATTCACCAACTGTAACTCGTCTATTACTACCCTTTTCCAGTGACTAATGTTTAATCCAGAGACTTCGTGAAATATCTGCGTTAAAAACATAGTGACATATACATTTTTTAATTGTAATCAAAAGATCATATCATAAACTATAATCACAAAAATTAATAAAATTCTCATGGATAAAAGCTTCATTTCTGTTAAGCTGAAAATTGCCTCTTTATATTTTCTTCGTGCATTCTATGTAAATTTATGTGAAAAAAATGGTTAAAATGAGCAAACGTAGACCTAAATTCTTGAAGTAACAAGCATGGTGACAAATACTTTTTATTACAGATTTCGGGTTAGTATGATACATCGGCAAACGAATACCGAAGCAAGAACGAGGAAGGAGAAATTCTAAAATTATAAATCCAAAATCACGACAATTAACAGCAACACGAATTGAAACAGTATGACAAGACAAAACAAATAAACAAAATTTAACAAGAACGCCAAAAAACTAAAGATTGTTTTTTTTTTTCAATTTAGCCTACTTATAGCAAAATTTCATGAATATAAATACCTTAAGAGCTTTTCAAACGACTACTGATACACATACTTCTGCTTCATATTTAGAAATTATGTTGTACATTGAGAAATATGACAGCTTAAAATCTAAGCTGTATGACGATTTTAGCTTCCCATTTGTGAACATCCCCTTTCTTAGTAGAGCCATACCTATTTTTCCATCACATAGAGAGATATTTAACAGTTAATTCGTTATTGTCAATCAGTAGTTTATACAGTGATTTTAATAGACAAAAACACTGTCCCAAAAACTGCTGGGACAGGCATATATTCAGCCTCGTTAAGGATTCTATAGCTGTCAACGTGACAACATTGAAAGATATGACGTCTAAATGTCCAAAATTCAAATGAACATTTTCAGGCAGATACCACGTCTTTGTGAATTTGACATTACAGTTTTTTTTTACTTAAATAAACAATGAAAAGATATGGAGGAAATGCTCATTAGACCTTAGGTTTACCCGCTGGCAGTTCCACGGATGCCGCTTACAGAGCAAGTTATGCTTACCGTTTAAAGAAACCTAATATAACTTCTGCTTTTTTATAAAAGTATTCTCTTTTAATGCTTATTTTGAATTTTTTACATTTACTTTCGTATTTTTGTGGATTCTCGTCTTTTTTTATATTGTTTCCTTTTTTTTTCTTTTTTTTTCTTTTTTTCGTGTTATTGGATTTTTGTATTTTTTTTTAAATCTTATTATAGAAACTAAATTTTAACACCGAAGTACTATTGTGAACCATCTTTGGTCGTGTGGGGGCTTGGCAAACGATTTGAAAGGGGACCATAAGGGACTTTGATGACAATATTGATACTAAATGACCTTGCAGTTATATTTTGATTTTTTTTTGCAGTGGGGACCAACGTCAAACTTCCTTTCGCGCTAGATTATACTCCAATCTTTGTGACACATTTGACAAACAGGTCTTTCCAAAAACTTTTGTGGCCTAGGCTAGATTTTTTAGAGAAGATTTTCATTTAGCTTCAGACAAACGATAGGATACCAGTGATCGCAAAACCTCAACCTAGGTATATAAGGATAAACAACAAATAACCTAACCTCTTCCAAGGGTATAAAATGGATCCAGTAATTTCTGGTACAATTTTCTTTTGCAGAGGGCTTTCACAAGGTGTTTGACACTCATGAGAAAGAGTATAATGGTCTTATTGCGTGAAAGATTTCTAACAAAAGGTTCTGAGAAATTTGTGCGTCGTTATTTTCCGTTACTGTCTTATGCAATTTAAAATCAATATTCAATTATCATAGTTTTAATGCATAATTTGTACTGAGCATTTATCGCAGTTCATTTATATTTATATACTAGTATCTACTAAATCTTTCGTATTTTACTGAAATTGTTTGAATCGTTTAATAGCATGTATTAAGACCCCCTCAACTACATCTGAAGATCAATGTTGTTCAAAAATTGGACCAGGTTTAACACCAAGGCCATCAATGTTTCACATATATCGTGACGTCAACTGTTGATAACATATGTGGATGTAAAACAGTCATATTAAGCAGTACGACTACCCCAAACTCGTCAACACAGATACAGCTGCGCAAAATTAGTAGAAATAATTAAAAGAAACCCCATCGGAATATTTAAAATATTAAATTATAGAGTTCAACATGTATAGCTAGTGAGAACCAATCTGTCAGGCCAAAAAAAGAATTATTCAAAGAGGATTTTGTCCCATGTACATTTATTCCATATCCCTTTATTTGTTCATTTACGTAGAAATTTGTCTCTCGTGCAGTATGGGGTCAGTTAAAAGATTTCCTGTGCTTGAAATGTGTGCTCTTTTTATTTTGTCAGTTATGGTGTACTTGCTCATATGAATTCACTATCAAAATTCAACATTTTGTAAAAATTAAACTATTTTTCTGGCCATCTGTATATATATTGCCCACAGCTCCTGATTTTACCTGAAGTTTTCTTACAATCAACTCGATAATTGCCCTGTGATCTTTTATAGTTGTATTGTCTACTGTTCCATTTGTCGGGCAATGGAAGACAGTGTTTGTTAGAATACTTTGCCCGATATGTTATGCTTGTTGACGAGCCAACATCCATGATAAAATGGATAAATGTGTGTAGCGTTGTTCAATATTGAGCAGATACACCTATTTAGCTATAGGGAAAGACAAGACATATTTTGTTGAGAACCACACTGATTCTAAGAAGTACACTGAGACTGACGTAATCAAAATGTTAGAATTTTTGATCGACTATATTTTTGTCGAATTTGGAGATCGTGTTTTCCAACAGACAACAGGGATTCCTATGGGAACAAACTGTGCGCCGCTTTTAGCTGACCTTTTTTCCTTTACTCGTACGAGGCCAAGTTTTTACAACGACTTATTCAAAGAAAACAAAAACATTTTAACCCAGTCTTTAATTTCAGCTTCCGCTACATAGACGATGTACTTTCTCTTAATAATCCCAAATATAAGGAGTATTTACATCAGTTCTATCCAAATGAGCTTGAAATTAAAGAAACAACTGAAACACCTACTTCAGCTTCGTACCTATATTGACGAAGATGGACGTTTGAAATCTAAGCTATATGACAAGCATGAAGATTTTAACTTCCCCATTGTGAAATTTCCCTTTCTTAGCAGCAATATACCTACCTCTCCAGCCTATGGAGTGTACATTTCACAGTTGATTCGTTACTGTCAAGCATGTAGTTTGTACAGTGATTTTTTGAACAGAGCCAAAAGCTGCTTAGTCAGGGATTTGTTCAACCTTTGTTAATTTCATCCCTCAAGACACTATATGGCCGTCACCATAGCACCATTGAAAGATATGGCGTGTCAGTATCCCAAATGAAAGTGGACATTTTCAGCTAGATTCACGTCTTTGACTACCGACTTTGACATTTTCCCGGATTGAATCACTCACAGTGTAACGGGTACTGTTAACAGAGCAGGACATGCTTACCCTTCCGGAGCACCTGATATCACTCTCAGTTTCACTGGAGTTCACACTGTGAGTGCCTTTGTTCTGAATGTTGTGATTTCTGTTTCTGTGCTTTGTGTCTGTCTTGCGTCGTTGTTTTTGTTTCTAGCGTCATTGTTTTCTGTGTTCTCGTTTTTGCCCTGTCTTTGTACTTCGATTTTTGTGAATTTCACTCATTTGTTCCTTCGGTATTCTACTGCCGTTGTTTAAGCAAGTGAATTCCGCTCAAACCGTTGCAAGAGCTGTTTTGAACTTACTATGAGATAGGAGTGTTTGCTTTTTGTTGAAGGCCTCATCGTGACTTCAAGATGAAGAACAACAATCAAAGCGTTGTTCTATTTGCTTAATCTTACCATACATCATTGGGATTTTGTCATATGTGCATTTGCTCCATATCCCTTTATTTATTCAGTCTCGGTGGAATTTGTAACAATATTCACCGTGTTTGAGGTGTATGTTTGGTGTATGCCATGGTTTTTATTGGGTCCATGTTGTTTATCTGTATGTGTGTGTCTTCATTTTTCTTTTCTGTCCCGTGCTCATGTGGTGTCCTTGTTTCTTGGTGTTTCCGATGTTGCAGTTGTCCCTGGATTGTTCGTTTTGTTTTATGACTGACGGTTCGGCTCTCACTAACTTTACTCTTTTTATTTTGTCAGTTATGGTGATGTTCATGTGAGAATTTCTCATATGGATACACTATCAAAATTCAACATTTTGTAAAAAATAAACTATTTTTCTGGTCATCTGGATATATATCGCCCACTTCTGCCGATTTTACTTGCTAAGTGTTCTTACAATCAACAAAGTGAGTGACCTGTGATCGTTCATATGTTGTATTGTTTATTGGTCTATTTGTCGGACAACGGATGACAGTGTTTGTAAGAGTACTTTGCCTGATATGTTATGCTTGTTTACGACCCCGTGTCCATGACAAAAAGTATGCTTTGATGTAGCGTTCTTCAACATTTAACAAGTAAATTGCGCTCACACCGGTGTTAAGGGCTCTCTTCAACAAACTGTGAGAAAGTAGTGTTTGCTCTTTGTTGAAAACCTTATGGTGACTTCAAGATGAAGAGCAACAATGAAAGCGCTGTTCCATTTTCTCATTTTTATCATGTGATTATAGGAATTTGATCCCATGAACATTTACACCATATTCATTTCTTTGTTAATAAATGGCAACATCAGAAAAAGGAAGAAACAAAGACATTACGGGAAAAGCTTGTATCTAGATTATTTTTAGCTGTAAATTAATCAAATATCTTCTATTATACGAAATCGAACTAATTTTGAATCAGAAAAATCAAATGAAAAAAGTTTAGTATCATTAAAGTTATTCTAGAAATGAATAAATAAAGACCGGTTTTTATAAATTTAATTTCTGTAGATGACCATTTTGAAGTTAACCCCTCTGGAAATTTTGAGGAAAATCTAAATACCCATGTTGGAATTATTGCCCCTTAGTTGTCAAATTTTATACATGGATCATCAACAATTTCATAAATCGTCTCCTCTGGAACAGCTGGGCCAAATAAATGATCAGTACACTCATATCAAAACATTTGGATAAAAGATCTGAAAAATATCTAAAAGGTAATTGAACATCTAAAAAAGCCAAAATGAGCCAAGAACAGAATATATCTCTTTTGGAAGATTTCGAAAATAACAACATCATTATTTCTGTTTACATAGAAGAAACAAACACGGGTGCTACAATATTTTTATTTTGATTATTCATCATCTTACAATTTATTCAATCAATCAATCAATTTATTCAAAATAAAGTAAAACCAAGTACTTTGTTACTGCATGTAATTTAACTCTAGTAAATATTCAGTACTAATGTGTAACCTATGATGGTATCTTATGATATTAATTTGCATATCCCTCCGGCTCCCCATGTTTTCTTATTTCAATAAAAAAAATCATCATGAACTGAAGAGGTTTTCAATTCGTTGTTTTGCAGAAGGACTCACATATTCTTCACAAATTATGGCTTCATTGTAACAATGGTACGCTGTATCTCTGTCACCTGATATCTCGTAACAGATACCAAGTAACACTAACGCGTTTGATGAAAAATTCTGACGTTCAAAAATTCCTTGTTTTACATTAAGATACAATAGATGAAATGCACGCTCTTTATTCTTTAAATCGTTAATTTGTTGATAAGAAAATACAAGTAAAGCACTTCCCAAAATAACCGGTGGCAGATGCAAATCATCATTCTGTACCTCTAGTTGTAGTTCTTGTGGTATGAGTGTTGATTGTTTGATATAAACCACCTGGCTAGTGGTTGCTTTTTTTCATTCTTTGATTAAGTGTTAAATGCCTTTCTACTTGATTTTTATATTTGTTCTTGTCTTCATTTGTATAGATTGGTTGGTCTAACATAGTAATTTCTGGTGTACAACGAGACAGAGCGTTCTCGACAATCTGTATTGTTTTCTTGTACTGTCCGAGTACATAATAAAATGAAGCACATAACAACCAACCAGACACAGCATCTGTCTTTGTACCTTCAATTAAGTGTTTCTTACAACGTCGGATGATATTATTACGGTTGCGGCTATTTGCAGGTATAACTAACATCTGAGATATTTGCTGATTTACATTTGCATTACAATATCTGAGTACACCCAATAAAAATTCTGATGTTTCTGCTTTCATTAATACGTCTATATAATATAAACTTTTAAACGCACTTTCAATATTTTCGACAATAGAAATACGTTTTAGTCTGAAAAAAAAGAATGTCAAGGCTTACGGAAAAATATTGCTATCGTTCACGGTATATAATGAGAGATTGTTGCAATGTGTTCTTAATGTCCTATCGAATAAAAATTTAAGCCCAGCGCGTCTCAATTCACCTAAAATACTCAAGAGTGATGTATTGTTAGATTCGTCCACTCTACCGATAAACATATTATGCTCAGGAATGAAATAATTCGGACAATAGCAATTTCTTACAAAAGACATTAGTTTGTCAATACACAGAGTAAAGCAATCCGATAAGTTACTAATTTTGAAAGTGTCAATTGGTATTTCTTCTCCTAACCAGAAAACTGTAGTTTTTAAGAAGTAAGAACAGAGTAAATCTTTTGCAGATTCATGTTTATTTATGCTTTTTAGAGTGAACTTTAGTAGAATATAACAAAGTAATTGTGTAAAATTCAACGAGTGGGTAAGTCGTTTTTCCGCCAAAGAAAAGGATATTCGCCATAACAGTTCATCACATTCATTCTTCGGACCAATTGGTACAAATAAACACCCTTCGTTCACTATCGTCTTGACTACATTTTCTGTTGGCCACTCCCCTGGTCTATGTCGATGTATCCAATCATTTGCATTCTGTGGCCAAAACTTTGATCGTATGCAAAATGCGTAATCAAAATACTGATCGGAATCGGATAGACAGGGTCCATGTCTTATGAATTCGAAAGGATAACCAATTGAATAAAGAAACTTTTCAGTTGAGAGGTAATTACCAAATATTGTTTCCTGGAAAGAATTTCTTATAAAATGTGTTGTACTATGACGGTCGGCAATGTGCTTCAACTTACAAAAGCCTGGATGTCGTATGTCATGCTCTATCAATAACACGGTTTGAACCACCGATGAATGTAAATATTTCAAATTATCTATAACTGTTACTCCTTCTAACTCAAGCATTAAATCAATGTCACTTCCTTGCAAATTCATTCCCTCAGCAATACTCCCACTTGTAATTTGTCTCAGTGGACCTGACGCTTTTTTCGCGATTTTATCAATAATATCAACATTCTTTGTATTGTCCGTATTTCTAATTCAGTACCAGCTACGTTTGTTAGATGTAGGAATTCGCCATTCAACGTCTGATCTGCAAAAGAGTTGGTGCCTGTGTTAAAACTTAAAAAAATGTTTAAATAGTGACTACCGCTAGCTTTTGCTACCGCCGTTACCAAGTCATGAGTTCCTATCGTTGTTTTCGTTTGTCTTCTGGCTTTTATTTCGTTTTTTTTTTCTCTTGGACATTATCATGCATGTAACTGTATTTTTCGGCCATTGTAAATGTTTCCCGATACCTCTTTTAGTGGTAATGATTAGGTACCGACCATTTAACTTGAAAAGGGGGGAAGGGGGGGGCTATGGTTTTATTCTAAAAAAATATTTTAGATCTGATTTTAAGTGAAAAGAAATATTTTGGCTGCAAAAATGA